>SNQJ01S0080043.1:0-19234 GCA_010110895.2 Picea sitchensis | reverse complement strand
TTTTTAAACCTCATAACTTTTCGAGATATTTCCATTCAGATAATCATTTTCATTTTTTAAATCCATATTATCTGCATATTTAATATGGCTTCTACAAGTAATCTCTTACTTACCAGCACCAACTACTTCCAATGGAAATCCCATATGGAGGATTTATTAAGAAGTAAAGTCTTGTATCAGATTACCTTGGAAAATAAAACAACACACACTTATGCCGATAAGAAATCCAAATGGGATAATAGGAATGATGAAACACATGGATTAATCAGAATGTCCATCTCTCCCGATTTAAGGTTTCATCTTCAATCAATTGATAAACCTAAAGAAGCTTGGGAAAAAAATGAATCTGTGTTTGGTAAACACAATATTATTAGAGCACAACAGTTAGAAAATCAAGTACTGAATTTAAGTCCAAATGATTTTTATTGCATTGAAGACTATCTATCTAAGTTTAAAACTCTTAGAACTTTATGTGAAGAATGTAAGATAAAGATAAAAGAAGATCGATGCATCTATCTTATTCTTTCTAAGCTAGGTAGTGCATACTCTGTGTTTGTATCTACCTTTTATGCCATGCAAGAGGCTCTAGGGAAAGCTTATCAAAAACCCAGTCTTGATAACTTTTGTGATGCTTTGATTAGAGAGAAAGATAAGCTTGTACAACTTGGAGTGATCAACATTGCAGGTACCTCCAATAAAGCCTTAGTTGTCCATCAGAAAGATAAACCCAAGAATCCCAAGAAGCAACATCCTCACCACAACAACAAGCAATATAAGGGTCCCAAACCCACTCAGACAGTTTTCGCTCCTAATGGTGATAAAGGAGCAAAATATAAAAGAAAGAAGACTAACAAACATTGCAACTTTTGCGATAAAAATGGTCATGATGAGTCCAAATGTTTCAAGAAGATGGAAGCTTTAGAAGCAGCGATGAAGAAGCACAACATCAATATCGATTCTACTTCTTCTTCTTCTTCTTCTCATGGACATGAACTTTCTGCTTTTGGTTTCTCCTTCTGGTTTCTCATTCAATACAACTTCTACTTCTTCCTCTGATGAGTGGATTATTGATTCTGGAGCATATTATCATATGGATAAGGATAGAGACATATTTTCTACTCTAAATGAATGTAACACCAAGAAAATATTTGTTGGTGATGATAGATCTCTTAGTGTTGAAGGATCTAGAACAGTTCAAGTAGAAAATGGTCATTTCAATGATGTATTATGTGCTCCAAGTCTTTATTGTAACCTTCTATCAGTATATCAAATCACTCATTCAGGTGAAGGTAAAATCGTAGAGTTTTCACCTCACCAATTTGTAATCAAGGATCTAAAATATCCTAAGCATGTTCTTGCAAATGAAATTGTTGATGATATTACCAGGTTGTACAAGTTTGACAACTTTGGGTCATCATCTTTTTCATTAGTTTTTTTTTCTCATACCGATGACTTGAAAAAACTTTGGCATGAGCAGTTTGGCCATCTAAACTATCGCTCATTGCAACAACTATGTAATCAACAGATGGTGATTGGTCTTCCTCTTGTTTGCATGAAACAAGAGGACTATTTTTTGTTCTCAACAAACATCATCAGGACTATTTTGACAAACGTGCCTCTTGGCACACCTTGGGTCCTTTGTAGCTTGTTCACAGTGATTTGTGTGGTCCACTTTCTTCTCTTTCTTTTTCTGGGTGCAAGTATTTCTTAATTTTCATTGATGACTTTTCCAGACATACTTGGGTTTACTTCTTAAAACTTAAGAGCGAAGTTTTTGGCCTACAAGGCCCTTGTAGAAAAGCATTTTGGACATCAAATTCAAAGTTTAAGAACATATAATGGAGGCGAATATGTGAACAATAATTTTACAAGTTACCACATTACATAGGGAATCTAAATGCAACACATTGCTCCATATACACCACAACAAAATGGTGTTATTGAGAGAAAGAACCACACATTAAAAGAAATGGCTAATTGTTTGATCCAATCTAAGGGATTACGTCTAAAGTATTGGGCAGAAGCCATCAACTATGAAAATTACATATTAAATTGCACTCCCACAAAGGTTCTTAAAAATATAACACCAAAAGAATGTTGGACTAAAACTAAACCAGATGTAAGTCACTTCTATGTACTTGGCATTATAGAAAGGGCTCACATTCTTGATGAGAAAAGGAAAGCATTGCAACCTAAAAGTGAGAAGTGTATATTTGTTGGTTATTCTGAAGATGTCAAAGGTTATAGACTTCTTCAAACACATTGTAATAAAATTATTATTAGAAGAGATGTTAAATTTGATGAAAATATCTTGGCCTCCGAGCCTAATTAAACATTTGTGCCTTCTTTGGCCAACAATCCTAATTCAACAGTTGTGCCTTCTTTGGATTGCGAGCCACCTTTGATGTTTTTTCCTTCTTCTATTCTAGTTTCTTCTTCAGATGATGACAATGAGGATGAAAACCCACCTCCACCTACTCACCTTCCTCCATATGAGTCATTTGAACCTGAACCAACACCAGCTCCACCGCTTCCTAGATGGGTCCGTTCAACATGAGAAGCAGTTGGTGATCTTGTCAGTGATCCTTCAGATCAACATCAGACACGTTCACAGTTCCAGTGAGCCTCTTCTCTTTTGGCTCAAGTTTCAGAAACTCATGATCCAGAGACATTTGCAGAAGCTCCAGGTCATATAGATTGGGATACAACAATGAATGGAGAGTATTTTTCTTTAATGAAAAACGATACTTGGGATCTTGTACCTCTTCCAAAAGGAAGAAAACTTGTCAGATTTAAATGGGTCTATAGAACTAAGTATGCATCAGATGGAAGTGTTGAAAGACATAAGGCTCGGTTAGTTTACAAAAAAATTTCCCAAGTTGAAGGAATTGACTATAATGAAACCTTTTCCCCTGTTGCCAAATTGAATTCCATCCGCCTTGTTCTTGCCCTTGCTTCATCACATAAATGGGAGGTCCATCAGATGGATGTTAAATCCTCCTTCTTGCACAGAGATTTGCAATAAGAAATCTACATGGAACAACCTCTTGGATATGTCCATAATGACTCTATCCTTGTTTCTGGCCTTAAGAAATCTCTTTATGGTCTCAAGCAAGCTCCCCGAGCTTGGCATGCCAAAATGGATAGATTTCTTATTGCCACTGGATTCCCTATATGATATTCTCATTCTAATGTCTATATCAAGAAAGTATGAAGCCATCTCATAATCCATGTCCTTTATGTTGATGACCTTATCCTTACTGGTAGTGACTCAAAACTTTTAAACCATGTGAAAACCAACCTTAAGAAGAAATTTTAAATGAAAGACTTAGGATTTTTGCACTATTTCCTTGGCCTCCAAGTTTTGCAAACCAATGAAAGAATTTTTCTTTCCTAGTCTAAGTATGCTTGTGACCTTCTACGTCGCTTTCACATGGATGATTGTAAACCAAACCCTTCTCCCTTCCAGTCTGGATTCAAGATTACTGCCACATGTACTTCCCCCAAAGTTGATTCCACCCTGTACCATCAGTTAGTTGGTAGCCTCTTATACTTGACTCATACCCATCCTAATCTTTCCTTTGTTGTTGGTCTTGTTGCCCGGTATATGCAAACACCCCATGAAAGCCATTGGAAATCAGCTAAAAGGATACTTCGCTATGTCCGTGGTACAATTCAATTCAGGATACATTACAGTTCAGGGGGGACTCCTTTATTGGTTGGTTTCACCGATTCACATTGGGACGACGACCCTGATGATCGAAAGTCTACTTCAGGTTATGTTTTCATCCTTGGTTCAGGACCTGTCACTTGGAACTATAAGAAAAAACATACTATTGCACTTTATTTAGTAGAAGCAGAGTATCGAGCAGTAGTAATGCAAGTCAGGAAGCCTTTTGGCTTTGAAAAATACTTTTAGAGTTTGGATTCCAGCAGCACCATCCGACCAGCCTTTGGTGTGATAATTAGAGTGCCATCAAGATCTTCAATGACCCAGTTCAACATCAGTGTAGAAAACACATTGAGATACACATGCACTTCATCAGAAAGCTCATTCATGATCAAGTTATTGAAGTGCTCTTTTTCCCTACAGAAGATCAAGCTGTAGACATTGTCACAAAGTCTCTTACAGAAGCGAATTTTTCCAAACTTCGATCTATGTTAGGAGTTCAGGAAGTTGTCATTAAGGGGGGATAGGCTCTAATTCCTCCTTCCTTCTCCTATTGTGTCACCATTTTAAATCCTTCAATCCTATCCCAAGTTGTTCTTAAGGGGGGATGTTAGGATATTTAGACACTTACGAGTTAGTTAAGATCTACTTGGTCTAATGTGTCATTAGGTAAAAGTTTGTTTCTTAGTGTGTTTCTTTAGTATGCATTAGTATGCATTTGTAGTTAGGAAATATGATGGTCACGATATGTTCCCGACATAGAGTGATCTGATGCTTCATACTCTACTCGATCTTAACGACCATTGATCTGTGGCTTAACACTCGATTGGTCCATGATATCTATTTAAAGAGCATGGAGGGTCATTTGCCGATGATCGATTGTGAGAAACTCTCTTTTAAAATATCTCTATAATATTTTTCTTTTGCATTAATAAACTAGTCCAAGTGGTAGTGTTGGTTGGGGTCGTGGATGTTTCCCCATAGGGGTTTTACCACGTGAAAACATCAGTGTGCTGATATTTGATATGGTTATGTGAGTGGTTACTAAAGGTGTTCTTCCTCTGTTGGAATACATGTGTTGTTGAACACCATAGTGCATGGTTTAAAAATGTGGAGGCATTACCTCCTGGGTAGGAGCTTTTTACTTATCACAGACCATTGTGGGTTGAGGCACCTATTTGATCAACTAAAACTCAATGCTAGACAAGCTAGATGGATGGCTCTCCTTAGTGAGTTTGATTTCAAAATCAAACACATCAAAGGAAAATAAAATAGAGTAGTTGATTCCCTTAGCAAAAGTGTGAAAATGATTCACCTGGCAGCGGTAAGCACCTGTGAAATGTATGTCAGGGAGAGAGTCAAGAATGCACTAGAAACATATGCATTTTTCAAGACCATGACTTCATACCTAAAGCAAGAGCCCACGAGGATAAATTATGAAGGCTATTAGATACTTGATGAAGGCATGTTGACCTATAGAAACAGATTGTGTATTCCAAGTTGTGATGAATTGAAGAGGTTAATAATGGATGAACTACACAAGAGACCATATACTGGTCATCCAGGTTATCAGAAAATGATCACGACCACTAGGAAACAATTCTATTGGCTTGTATTGAAAAGGGACATAGCTGACTATCTAGATACGTGTCTAGAATTCCAACAAGTTAAGGTAGAACACCATCACCCATCAGAGTTGTTACATCCTCTACCAATTCCAAAATGGAAATGGGAAACCATCTCCATCGATTTCATCACTAGATTACCAAAATTGACCAAGCAGAATGATGCCATCATGGTAGTGGTGGACGAATTGAGTAAGTTTTCTCACTTCATTCCTATCAAGTCAACTTGCAAGGTAATAAATATTGCCAACATCTTCATGAGAGATATATTCAGGCTACATGGCATGCCTAGGGAGATTATATCTAACATAGACACAAAATTTACTTCAATATTTTGGAAATCCTTAATGGTTGGTTTTGAGACTAAATTGTTGTTTAGCACGGCCTATCACTCTCAAACGGAATGAAAGAGAGAAAGAGTGAACCAAATATTAGAAGACATGCTAAGGATGCATGTAATGCACCAACCTAAGAAGTGGGAAGACTACATGCCATTGGTAGAATTTGATTACAACAACGGTTATCAAGAGTCATTGAAGATGAGCCCTTTTGAATCCCTCTATGGTAGACACTATAAGATTCCAATTAGATGGAGTAATCCAGTAGATAAAATTACAATCGGACCCGACATGCTAAAACAAATGGATAAACAAGTGATCCAGATCAAGAAAAATCTTAAAACTACTCAGGATAGATAGAAGAGTTACGCCGACATAAAGAGAACTCCCAAAGAGTTCAAGACATGAGACCATGTCTATCTCAAAATTAGACCTAGGAAGAGTTCCTTGAGAACAAGAGCTTGTGCCAAGCTAGAACCCCAATATTGTGGACCCTTTGAAATCTTAGATAGAGTGGGACCTATAGCCTATAGGCTAGCACTCCCTCCCACAGTGAAGGCACATAATGTTTTCCATGTTTCATTATTGAAATAATATGTACATGATTCTAATCATATAATTGTCTGGCCTGTGATTCAGGTGGATCCAGAGGGAGAATTCCTACCACAACCTCAATGCATACTAGACAGGAAGGAAGGAATAGAACCATTGCACAGGTCAAGGTGCAATGGAAACACTTTAGCCCAGATGAGGCCACGTGGGAGATGGAGGATGCCATGAAACATTCATATCCCTTTTTGTTTACTTCTGTATATATAGATCACATTGATAGATATAACATAAAGGACAATGTTCCTTTAAGGGGGGTGGGATTGTAACACCCCTGTTTCCCCTAGTTTGTAAATATAAACATATTGGCCAAGAGACTATGGAAAACTTCATATGTGTGAATGTTTGATTTGATGAAACTTTGTATAAAAGGTCAATGAATGTACTTTATGTTATTAATAGAAATGGATAAGTGTTGCATGATTGTTGAAAGCAAGGGTTTTCCAAGATAGACCATAGATGATATGAAAGAGATGGTAAGGGGAACCAAGAATGGTTGAGATAACCCCCACCAAACCAATACCTTGATGGATTTAATTTCTCATGACCATAACAATTCTCTGACCCAGGGATGAATAACAGTCATGCTGGAAGGTGGGAAGACCACCCATCTTAAAGAATTTCATACCTAACCACAGACTAGGAATTCAGGCCACACACAATCTTGCCGAGGAAGGAAAGAAAGGAAGGAGTGGTGGGCAGAGCAAGATCTGTGAAGAGAAGTAGAGAAGGGAGACTAAGCTCTCAAGTTCGAGCAAGAACTAGAAAATGAACGTGTTCTGGTTGCAGGATGTGGCTAGTAGGGTTATGATACATGATGATAAACGAGGTTGTTGAGTGACTGAGAAAGTACTCAGGAAAGCCTCCTTGCTTGGTATAGAGAAACCTGTTGCCAAGATCCTGTGGGAGGAGGAGAGTAACCTTCGTCCTTGACTATTGCTGAGCCGGAAGAAATAATTCTCTCTCAGAGCATCGTGGTCTAGCTCGAGGGTGGCCAATGGTAAATTCGTTACGAGTGACTGAGCCTATGGTTGGATGGAAACATGCACCCCTTTCAACAGTCGCATCATGATTTCTGGTTCTGATAAGTATTTCCATATTTTGTATTTTGAAATGGAGTAATGAATGAATGTATGTATTTATACATATAATAATGACCTCTTTATTCAATGACCAATTTATGTTCATGCATTTACCTTATTGTGGACTTATGATTCTGATTGATCACCTATATGCCCCAGTTTCTCCTTCGAGACGTCTTGGGACATAAACCTGTAGGAGGGTTGGGATAGAACGCATTGCATCAATCTAACCCTGTCAATGTAGAGAGGATATCTCTTCAGACTCCTTGTTGCAAAACCGAGACACCATGCCTAAGTCCTTATCAAGTTTATGATGAGGAATATGTTTTTAACTCTCGAGAGTTTAGAAGGACCCATGTGACCAACACACATGAACCCTGTGATAAGCCTAAGGGGGATAATTCATTCTGGATCTAGAAGTCCAGAAGTTCAGGACTTCAGATTATTGTCGGCCAAAATAGTCACTAACTAGTCGAAGGTGACTGAGAGTCATGGTTACCTATAAGTTTGACCGACATTAGGTGATTTCCCTAGTGGATAGATGAACCTATATTACCGACCAGACCGAGATCCAAATCCCCATCGTGAAGTAGTGCTAGCCATTGATTGAGAGCATTCAGGAGCTCCCTCAGTTGTTGGATCTACACCAATAAGACTTCGACAAAGACCTGCTTCAGGAGAATAGAGATTCTATAGCATCAAAATCCCTGAACGCTGAAGTTATGAAGTAAAGGAAATCCATAGATTTTGGGGAGATCGTCAAAATCCCCACCTACCCTCCGATCATCTAGGATGAGGGACACGCAGACAGTACTTCAACTAAGTACAACTTCAGGAGAATGGAGTGGCAGTAAAATCCAAAACCTCAGAAGTTCGGAGTCGTGAAGTGATAATGATCATAGATCTAGGGACCCTTTAGGTTCTTTCCTAGCTGTAGGATCCATGATGTAGTCAGCCCGACATTGACTGCTTCGGGAGGATAGGGGTGTTGTAATGAAAAAATCCCTGAAGGTCGAAGTAGAGAAGTAATGTGGACCGTTGATCCATGGATTCTTCGAGATCCCTCTCAACCATCGATATACATGGGACGTGTGGTGTTAGATCCTTTAGTTCAGAGACTGGGAACTCCGAGGAATTCGAGGTGTGGTGTGTCAAAAATATCTGAAGCCCAAAGTGACGAGAGTCATCGATTCGAGGATGCTTCGAGACTTTAACTAACCATCAAATATGGGTTGTGCTCAGCTCGACGCTGACCAACTTCGGGAGAAAAGAGAAGTTTGCACCACAAAACTCCCGAAGGCCGAAATTGCGAAGTAGCATTAGCCATGGATCTATGGATCCACATGGATAGATATTGAATGTGAGATTTGAGGGATGTTAGAAGGATGTTAGTCTGGTGTGATGTGGAAAGACAACATCACCAGGGTGACGTGGACCCATGATCAATGTGCCATGTGTTAGCTTGATATATGCTTTTTGTAGACCCTATATGCCTATTGGAACGTGACACGTGTCATCCCTTGGTACATTCCCACCTAGCCATAGTGGTTGGTGAAGTGACTGAAACTCCGGGAGTCCGGGACTTCAGGACTCCAGAGGATTTGAGGTGTAGCATTATAGAGAGACTCAAAAGACCTGAAGGTCAAAACCACATGGCAAGCTTATGGGACTTCTGGAGTTCAAGAATTCGGGACTTCAGGACTTCAGAAGGTCTAGTGCGTAGACAGTAAGGAGGCATTCAATGCCAAAGTGTTGAATTTATTGTTGGCCTGTGTGTTAGACGAAGGTTGAGTCCAGCCATGGGATCAGATGGTGGATGGACATCCATCGAGGATGAAGAACTTGGAGACAATATGTGTGAGGTGAATTCACGTGGACACCACGTGGCCCTCAACCAATGAACGCCCAAAGAACTTTGGGAATCCATAACATGCAACCCAAATCTCGGATTCAAGCTTGGTAGTAGTCATTAGAATGCTATAGGTAAATAGAAGAGGATGAAGACCTTGGACAAAGGATTTGAAATGTTAAGGAGAGAAAAATTTGGATGCCCCATCCCTAGAAAAGATACTCAGGGATCAGGTGTGTTACACATTTCATCTTCCATTTCCCTTTTTAGGGATTCCTAAGAACGTGATAAATCCACTAATTTTAACATACTACCACTCATTTCATCAACTTGGTTCCTTAATTGGGTTAGCCTATTTTCAAAGTCTTCATTTTATTTAGAAGTCATGTTTGAGTTTTTACAAGGAGTACTAGTATTATTTATTTTAGAACCCTTTTCCATGTGAAAAAATAATAATGGTTATCGTTTTCCTCTTTATCAAAAAATTTCAATCACCAAAAATATATTTTCCAATAAAAAATTATGCCAATTGTAAGTTACGTACCTTTCAAACTCTTAATTTGGAATATGAATGGATGAATGACATTTTTATTGATGTATCTCTTAAATTTGAACCCTTCTAACTCTGAAATTTCAACATGTAGTACTTTGATATGACTTCTTAAAATCCCAAAGATTTTACTATTTTAACCTGGACTAATAGAAAGTTATAGCAAAAATACCAAAATGTCTTTTTTTAAGACTAATTTTAAGATTAGTAAACAACCCCAACTTCCATGAGATATATATAAAAAATTATAATGATTAAAAATATGAAATTTGTCACATATAATTCACTATGTCTTCTCAATATTCTGAAAATTCCAAAGTCAAAAACTTCATCAAAAAAAAGTTACAACAAATATGCCAAGTTGATTTTTTTAAAACTAATTTTAGGATTAGTCACAAGCCTTGTATTACATAGACTATATATTCAAAAGTATAATGAACCATAATCTAAAATTTGGACAACCTATACTAGGATATCTCTCTTTAGTCTCCACAAAATTTGACAATTTGAAACCTCCCAGAAAAATAGTTATAGTGAAAATTCAAATATGACTCGTTTAAAACTGAATTCAGGATGAGTCAAAAAACCTATCTTCCATAGGCTATAGCTCCAAAAGTATAATGACCCGGAACTTGAAATTGTTACTATGGGTACCTTGATGTCTTCTCGATAATCTCCAAATTTTGTTGTTTGAAGCAACCTAGAAAATAATTTATAGTGAAAATTCTAATATGACTCACTTGGAGAAGAAAAACCCTAGGACCGTGTTGAACACACATTTATACTAAGACAGGGGCAGGTGAATCCATAATGAAAAAATCACATAAATGTAAGAAATAGAAGAGACAATATTTTACGTGGAAACCCTTTCAGGAGAAAACCACAAAACTCTTTTTTTATAAATTTGTAGGCACCAACCTACTACTATAAATGTTTGTAGGCACCAACCTACTGGAGACATCAATCCACTCCACTATTTGTAGGCACCGATCTACTGGAGACATCAGTCCCCTCTATTGTTTGTAGGCACCGATCCACTGGAGACACTGATCCCCTCTATTGTTTGTAGGCACCAACCTACTAGAGACACCAATCCCTACAACTGTTTGTTTTGTAGGCACCAACCTACTTACAAGTTTACAAGTCTTCACCAAATCTAGTCTGTGCTTGTTACTTATTCTTTCGACAAATCTACTCTGCGTTAGCTACTTATAATTTTTCCTAATTTGTTCGACGCTCACTCCTTCTTCTTTTGCCAGATCAAATCGACACTCACTTATTCTTCTTTCTTCAAATATGTTCAATGCTCGCTCCTTTTTCTTTTTCAATATCTATTGGTTGGATCATCACATATTTCATCATTCTCTCCTTTTTAAATAATATTCAATGTTTTTCCTATTATATTCTCATATGTAAATAT
The DNA here is from genome assembly GCA_010110895.2 of Picea sitchensis. Taxonomy (NCBI): domain Eukaryota; kingdom Viridiplantae; phylum Streptophyta; class Pinopsida; order Pinales; family Pinaceae; genus Picea; species Picea sitchensis. The sequence goes on along the minus strand of SNQJ01S0080043.1, from coordinate 8,091 downwards.
TACATTTCTGCTCTTCACCCCCACTCTATTTCTCGCAATCCTCTTCTCCTTTTATACTTTACCATTAACTCTACATGAAAAGTCATGTACATTTGAAAATAGATGACCTTAATTAAATAAAAAATTAATTTCCCCATTTTAATTTACGTTTCAACATACCATGGGAAAAATACCACCATGGGTTTTAAAACCATGTGCACACTTTCACTTTTTAATACACTTTTACTTTTTAATCCACTTTCACATAACTTCATGTTTAATCCACTTTCACATAACTTCATATTTAATCCACTTTCACATAACTTCATGTTTAATCCACTTTCACATAACTTCATATTTAATCCACTTTCACGTAACTTCATTTCTAATATGATTCTATTTTGTATTTCTTAAATTCACATTTCCTTTGAATATTTATACTTGAATAATTTCCTTTGATATCAATGACAATAATTTATTCAATAATATCCCCCTTTGTCATTATTGACAACCATGTACTCAAAACACTTAATCCTATAGAAATAGAAATAATTCTCCCTTGTTTGCAACTCTCCCTCTATTTGTAATTCTCCCCCCCGCCCCCCTATCTGCAACTACCCCCTATCTATAATTCTCCCCCTTTGACATCAATGACAAAGGAATCATCCCCCTAATCTATTCTTGTTTACTAATGAGATGAGAGGGATATCACTCCCAACTTCTATCTTAGATATGTAAATGTTTCTCTAAGAAGGGGTTTGGTAAAAATATCTGCAACTTGTTCCATGGTGGCAATGTATTCCAGCTTGACACTTTGTTCGACTATCTGTTCTCTTAAGAAGTGGTACTTGATGGGAATATGCTTCATCTTTGAGTGCGTAACATGATTCTTTGAAATGTTGATTGCACTTGTGTTGCCACAGATGATTGAGATTGGTTGATCATATTATACCTTGATATCCTATAGTGTTTGCTTCATCCAAAGAAATTGTATGAAACATCTTGCTACTGCAATATACTTGGATTCTGTTGTGGATAGAGAGACTAAAGATTGTTTCTTTCTAAACCAATACACTAGACAGTTTCCCAGAAAGAATGCTCCTTCACTTGTACTTTTTATGTCATCAACATTGTCTACCCAATCTGCATCTTTATATTTTTTATGGTAAAATATTCATCTCTTGACTACCATAAGTCGAAGTCCAAGGTGCCCTTCAAATATTTGAGTATCCTTTTTACTTCTTGCACATGAGTTTCTTTTGGTGCATATTGAAATTGTCCATATAATCCTACTACCTAAATAATGCCTATCCTTCATGCCATCACATATAATAGGATTCCAATCATTGACCTATACAATGTTTGATTTTCTTTCAAAGATTCATAATTTTTGTTCAATTTACAACCTGTGATCATAGGTGTGTCGACTAGTGTACAATCTTCCATTATGAATTTCGCATCCTTGAGAATTAAAATTGAGATTGTGTTCTTGGTAACACAGTTGACTAACACTGAGAATATTGTGTTTCAGACCATTGACATACAAGACATTTTATGTTTTAGTCTTTCCATTATTGAGACTTAGAGTGCCTTTTCTAGCTATCCTTGCGATGACATCGCTTCCAAATGTCAGGCTGCCTCCATTAACTTATTTCATAGTGAGAAACTTTCTCTTGTCACTTGTCATGTGGCTTGAGAATCCATTGCCAACATACCATTGGTTTCCTTTGTTTTGAGCATGAAGGGCAGTTTGCACAAGCATAAATTCCTCTTTCTGCATCTCTTGTTTTTGCTTTCTTTTCCAAACTCCTATGAGTTCTTTATTTTGTTTGGAAAGGGTATTCACATATTTTTTTTTTAGGTGTTTCCACAAGGTCAATTCTACAAAAGAATGCTTTGTGCACATAATTGTTTCATTTATAACATACAACATTGTAATCAAATAAAGGGGAAAATGAATTATAATTTTTTTTTGAGAATCCATAAGCATTTATGTCTTTGTTCCATACATGATTATTTCTTTCGCGTGCTCTACAATCTATTGCTTTGTGACCAAAATGGTTACATCAAAATAAATAATTTTGGTACCAGTTCATGTGAGGCTGCCTTGATGGGAAATATATTTTGAATCTATCCTTATTGTTGTTAGGAGAAATGCGAAGTTTTTGCAGAACATTATTTTCTTTCTTCTTGTTGTCTTCATCACTGATGGAACTTTTGAGTACATCAACATAGCTTTTAGATTTTTCTTCTTTTACTTTCTTTGATGGCCCTGCAGATTTTGGATCCTCTTTGGTGGTCATATGACTCTTATCATAACCAAAACCAATATTAATAAATGGTTACCTTTGAAAATTGATGATATGATCTAAGGTTTTGGTACTCTTTTAAAACTTCAAGCTTATGTTTTACTGAGCAATTGAATTTTCCAAATCCTTTCTTAAGGAAACAAGTTCAACTTCTAGCTTCTCACAATTTTCTTCCTTTTCCTTCAGCTGGATTCTCACCACTTATTCTATCATTCTTTCCTCTTCTAATTGAAATTTTAGTATCATGATAATATTTTTCCGATTTGTCAAATATTTGTGACATTTTTTCCTTTGAATCATGATCCTCTTCTTCATATTTCTGCAACTGCTCCTTTTGTTTCAAAATAATTTTCCTTGGCTTAAGGAACACATGATTTTTTCTTCAAGAACCACTTTTCCATCTATTTCATTGTTCTCCTCTTCTTATAAATCCATCATTTCTTTGTCTTCACAATTTTGGTTTCAATTTCCATAAAGAGAGTTTCTTCTCTATCACTATCAACACTACTTTCACTACTTTCTTCAGATAAGTCATTAACTCCTTTTGAGTATAGGATCCTCTTCTAATTATGAGAGTTCTTCTTTTCATGCTTGTGGTTATTTTTGTGTTGATGATGTTTTCTATTTATGTTATAGTCTTCTTCATTATCGCTACTTTCATTTTTTTCAGATGGACACTTAGTAGAAAAATGTCCTACTTTTCCACAATTAAAGCATTTAAAGAGAAACTTACCTTTGTATTTTCTAGATCCCTTTTTGAGTTTTCTCAAAAAAATTGCTTTCTCTGCATCTGATTTATGGCTGGAACAACCCCTTGGTTTATGATCTTTGTTCTTCATCTTATTTGAGGCTTTGAAAGCTACTTCTTTCTTTGATGGTTTTTCCTTTCCAGTCCTCATTTTATATGTAGTTAGAATCCCATGAAATTCATCCATTGTTAGTTTATCAAGATCCTTTATTTCTTCAATAGTGGAAAATTCGACATCAAATCTTAAGGGGAGTGAACTCAACACCTTTTTTACAATAATTGGCTATTCAAATGTTTCACCAAGTCCTCTGATGGTGTCGACAATTTCGTCCACACGGAGGAGATAGGCTGCAAACATTTCTTGGTCTTTCATCTTCAAACTCTTGAATTGTATTCTATGAGTTTGTAGCTTATCTTTCTTGACCTTTTCATCACCTTCATGGATGTTTTGAAGTTTGTCTCAAATTTATTTCGCTGATTTTCAATGCATTACTTTGAGAAACTCTAATTCTGACAAACCACACAATATGTCGTTCATGGATTTTGCATCATTCTCACTATCTTTTTTCCCAATTGTATCTGTTGGTGGAGTTGTTGGGGTTGTATAACCAGTCACAATCGATTTCCAAATATCAAAAACAAGGGCCATTATATATGTTTGCATCCTTATACTCCAAAAGGCATAGTTTGTTCTGTAAAAAAAAGATCCCTATTTGTAGAGAAACCTTTTTGACCGGCCATGTGTGCTCTTGAGATCTACCTTATAGTGGTTATACTGTTTCCAAAGGAACCATCTATAATACCAATTGTTGAGAACACACTTATACTAAGAGGGGGGGTGAATCAATATAAGTCTATATTTTCTTTTTAACATTCATAAAACATAATGAAGTAATCATGTAAATGTAAGAACTAGAAGATATAATATTTTACATGGAAACTCTTTCAGGAGAAACCCACAAAAAACTCTTTTTATAAATTTGTAGGCACCAACCTACTCTTACAAATGTTTATAGTAACCAGCCTATTGGAGACATTGATCCCCTCTATTTTTTGTAGGCACTAGCTTACTGGAGACACAGATCCACTCTGTTGTTTGTAGGCACTAACCTAATCGAGACACTAATCCCTTCTGTTGTTTGTAGGCACCGATCTACTGGAGACACAAATCCCCATAGATATTTTTTTCATAGGCACCAACCTACTTACAATTTTACAAGTTCTTCATATGAATTTCCTTCACTGGTCTGCTTGTTGCTTATGTCTTCACCAAATATACTCTACACTCGTTACTTCTTCTTTCACTAGATTTGCTCCACGCTTGTTACTTTTTCTTTTTCCAAATATGCTAAACACTCACTCCTTCTACTTTCATAGATCAACTCGATACTCACTTGTTATGATTTTCTCAGATCTACTTGGTGCTAGCTCCTTCTTATTTTTCAAGATCTATTGGCTGGATCTCCATGACATACTTTGTCACTCTCTCCTTTTTAAAATTATTCATTTATAAGGAAGAGATAAGGAAGGTCACTCTATTCATATGTTCAGTGGAAAATTTGAGATAAGGAAGGATTATGAAACCATGGTTGTCATGATTGGAATGGAAGATGGAAGACTGTCGAAGTTGAATGGGACATCTTCCCATACACAAAGTGATGCATACCTCTCTCATCATGACTCAGGTATAATTTCATCTATTCTTTTGTGGCATGTTATATTTGGCCATATTAATTATGGCAATCTTCCTTTGTCGAGAAAGAATGGTGTTTCTAGTTTTCCTACTTTCCTATGAATTTGAAGCAATGTCATGCTTGTATCCTTGGAAAACACAACAAAAAGACCTTTCATGTTTCTACTTCTAGAGCATGTATAAAACTTGAACTAATTCATTTTTATTTGTGCGATCCTATGCCTATTACTTCTGGAAATGGAAACAAATATATCATGACTTCTATTGATGATTACAGATAAATCACAATCTTTTGAAACTTTTAAAATTTTTCATGTATAGATTAAAAATGAAGATTAGTCTCGTACTGACTCTCTTCACACTAATAATGGAAGAGAATATACATCTAATGAATTTGAAATATTCCTTCACCAACAAGGGATCAAAAATCCAACCTGAGTTCCATACAATCCCTAACAAAATGATGTGGCTGAATGAATGAACATGACACTCCTAAATATGGTTCATTCCATGATGTTTTTCAAGAAACTTAAATTGTTTTTTTGGGATGATGCAATTATATGTGCAGTTAATGTCAAAAACATGTGTCCGGATCATTCTCTTAAAAGAAAGACTCCATATGAAATGTGGCGTGGCCAAATTCCTTCGGTGAGGCATCTCAAGGTCTTCGGTTCTACCTGCCATGCCTTGATTCCTAAGGAGCACATAAGTAATCTTTATGCAAGGATTCAAAAGTGCATCTTCTTGGTGTACTCAAATACCACCAAGGGGTACCGTCTTTATGATGAGACAAAAAAGAAATTCATCCTTTCCAAATTTGTGATCTTTCTTGAATCTACCAAGAAAGACGAAACTATTGAGAGGAAACTTGATCATCTGGATAGATTCACTCATGTAAAGACATCATGAATTTGATTATGATATTCCACATCTTGAAGGGGGGATCCCTATCTTGGGTCAATCTTTGGAATATCGTTTTAAAGAACCAACTTCCCCTCATGAAGAAATTCCCGCAAGTTCATCAGAACCTGAAGCTTAGTTGGATGATGTGATCGAGAGTATTGAAAATATGAGGCTTGATGAGAAATCGACACCATCTCAATCAACATAGAAACCTGGACCATCTCAAAAAGGTCCACCAAAATGGCTCACAAAAACACTTGAAAGTGTTCATCCTTATGAGGCAAGAAAGACAGGAACCGAAATGTCCTCAAGACAGGATGGAGGTAATGTAGATAATTCAAACTTAGGTGATGTATATGACATGGATGTTTCATATGATTGCAAGTTGAATTTATCTACCAATATTGAAACAACTTCCTTTAAATAATATTCTTCTCATGATGAATGAAAGAATACATGCAGAAGGAATATGATGCTCTCATCAAGAATGGGACATGGAAGTTGGTGGATCGTCCATTTGGAACCAAACCAATTAACTGCAAGTGGGTATTCAAGAACAAGTACATATCAAATGTATTACTTGAAAAGAACAAATCAAGGCCCATGAAAAAAGGATTTTCATAGAAGGAAGGTCTTGATTATGAGGAAAATTTTTCTCCCATGGCAAAATGTGCTACCATCCATACTCTATTTTCCATGGCAACATAGAATGTATGGAAAATTCATCAAATGGACATGAAAACTACTTTCTTGAATGGATACTTGAAAGTTAATGCTTTCATGTTTCAACCAGAAGGATTTATTGTGAAGGGACAAGAAAATAAGGTATGCAAGCTCATCAAATCCTTATATGGCTTGAAACAAGCATTGTGAGCATGGTATGAAAAGTTAACTGAGCATCTTCTGAAATTGAATTTCAAGCATTTCAATCTTGACAATGCAACTTTGTTTGTCAAGAAAGTTGGGAAAATTGTTGTATATCTTGTAGTATATGTAGATGACTTGTTAATAATAGAGAACATTGAGAACTACATTGCATCCATAAAGAAAGAGTTGAATAAATTCTTCGAGATGTCATATTTGGGACATCTTCACTACTATTTGGGAATTTAAGTAATTCAAAATCCAAAGTAGATATTCATCTCCCAGAAGAAGTATGATGGAGAAATGTTGAACATGTTTGGCATGACTGAGTGATATCCTATTTCTACTCCAATGGAACATAATTTGAAACTGACATCAAAATAAGGGAATGCATTTGAGGATGCAACCAAGTATCAACAACATGTGGGAAGTCTTATCTATCTTACTACCACCAGAACATAAATTTCATTTGTTGTTGGGATTCTTTCCAAGTTCATTCAAAATAATTTTGAAGGACATTAGTATACTGCAAAAAGAGTTCTGAAATACTTGAAAGGAACTCAAGATTTTGGACTCAGGTACTCTAAGGTGGATGACTTCAACCTGATCGAATATTCTGATTTAGACTTTGATGGAGATAAGGAAAATGGAGTATCAACTTCAGGATATCTCATGAGTCTTAGATCAGTAGTTGTATCTTGGAGATCAAATAAACAATCAGTCCTATTAGATTCCACATCAAAGGTAGAAAATGTGGCAGTTGAAGAAGTGACGAAGGAGATTGTGTGGCTCAGAAAAATACTTGAATATTTTCAAGAGAAACAAGTAAATTATACTACTCTTCTAGTTGACAATACTTATGCAATCAATTTGGCCAAGAAACCTAGATTCCATGATTGAACTAAGCACATCAACACAAAGTATCACCTAATTCGATATCATGTAGAGGCCAAGACTATTCACTTGATACATTGTTCCAGAAATGAGCAAACCACAGACCTATTTACCAAAGCGCTTGAAGAGAAAAAAATGAGAAGTTCAGAATGATGCTTGGACTCACACACACACCTTCAGATTAAGGAGGGGAATGTTGGATACATAATCCTTAGGATTGTGTTACTTGTAACATAAGTTGTAAATATGAAGAGTCATAGGTGATAGAAATGGTCACCCATTGGGGAAGACCAACAATCATTTATTTATGTATATATCCACCTATCATGATAATGCAAATCACATCAGTGTGGAGTTATATTTTCTGCCAATTCCTATCCTGACATTAACTAACAGCCAAAAAACATTAATTAAAAAAAAAACAATTTCAAAATAAAATCTAAATTAAATTTTATTAAAAATAAAATTATTTTTTTTTAACAAAAAATTACAAGGGATAGGGTGTGGGAGGTGATGTTGAGCATCACCCCTTCCCACGCCCCTTGAAAAATAAGTTGCATGGGACTTCTTTGCTGCAGGACGTGGGGAGGGGCGATGCTCAACATCACCCCCCACACCCTCTCCCTTGTAATTTTTTGTTAAAAAAATCTAATTTTAGTTTTCATAAAAAAATATTTAGATTTTTTTTTTAATTTTTTTTT
>SNQJ01S0080042.1:0-35770 GCA_010110895.2 Picea sitchensis | reverse complement strand
AGAAGCAAGGAATACATCTACTCCCCCTTTCAGGGAAGGTCCTTTCAGAAAATACCAAGCTTATCTCGAAAGTGTTCAAACTTTACACAAGATAGAGGCTTAGTCATCACATCAGCAACCTGTTCATCCCTACTAATGTACTGGAGATTCAAGGCTCCTCTTTGTACCATGTCGTGGATGAAATGATAGCGGATCTCTATGTTCTTCGACCTGTCGTGGAACACAGGATTCTCTGTCATTTTAATACAACTTTGATTGTCACATTGAATCATGATTTCTCTCATCTCCAAATCAAATAGGCCTGTTAGTAGCTTTCGAAGCCATATAGCTTCGCAACTAGCAGAACATGCGGAAATGTACTCTACTTCCATTGTGCTGAGAGAAATACTGGATTTCTTCCTACTCTGCCACAAGATCATAGATGATCCCAAACTGAAACAACATCCGAAAGTGATTTTTCTGTCGGCAACGCTTCCTGCCCAATCTGCATCAGTATATCCACTCAGTGTGAAGTCATGATCTCCATCATAGCTGAGACCATAATCCATTGTACCTTAAAGGTACAATGGATTATGGTCTCAGCTATGATGGAGATCATGACTTCACATTGAGTGGATATACTGATGCAGATTGGGCAGGAAGTGTTGCAGACAGAAAAAGCACTTATGGATGTTGTTTCAGTTTGGGATCAATGATGATCTCATGGCAGAGTAGGAAGCAATCCAGTATTGCTCTCAGCACAGTGGAAGCAGAGTACATTGCCGCATGTTCTGCTAGCTACGAAGCTATATGGCTTCAAAATTTGCTGACAGACCTATTTGATTTGGAGATGAGAGCAACTACAATTCTATGTGACAATCAAAGCTACATTAAAATGAAAGAGAATCATGTGTTCCACGATAGGTCAAAGCACATAGAGATCCGCTATCATTTCATCAGCGACATGGTACAGAGAGGAGCCTTGAAGCTCCATTACATTAGCACGGATGAACAGGTTGCTGACGTGTTGACTAAGCCTCTATATTGTGTAAAGTTTGAACACTTTCGAGATAAGCTTGGTATAGTCCGAAAGGACCCTCCCTGAAAGGGGGAGTATATTTATTCCTTGATTCTGACCTCACTGTTAGACGTAAAGCAAGATGAGTCATGCTTATGACCTCGCTGTTAGACGTAAAGTATGACATTGTGTGATCCTTGCTTATGACCTCGTTGTTAGACGTAAAGCAAGATGAGTCATGATTCTGACCTCGTTGTTAGACGTAAAGCATGACGTCGTGTGATCCTTGCTTCTGACCTCGCTGTTAGATGTAAAGCAAGATGATTCATGCTTCTGACCTCGTTGTTATACATAAAGCATGATGTCGTGTTATCCTTGATTCTGACCTCGCTGTTAGACATAAAGCAAGACGAGTCATGCTTATGACCTCACTGTTAGACGTAAAGCATGACGCTATTGATTCCTTGCTTCTGACCTAGTTGTTAGACGTAAAGCAAGATGATTCCTTTCTTTTGACCTCATTGTTAGACGTAAAGCAAGATGTTGATGTGTTCCTTGCTTCTGACCTCGTTGTTAGACGTAAAGCAAGATGAGTCATGCTTCTGACCTAGTTGTTAGACGTAAAGCATGACGTTCTGATTCCTCACTTCTGACCTAGTTGTTAAACGTAAAGCGAGATGACGATATTCCTTGCTTCTGACCTAGTTGTTAGATGTAAAGCAAGATGTGACTGACACTGAGCTACTAGCTTAACCACTGTGACATTGAGCTAGTGTAGTACTGTAATGTGCCAGCCTAGTGTTGTGATGAGGTATCATTTTTACTGATACATATTTGATGCAAATGATGATAGCATTCTTTCGAGAATGATGATGATTTCGATGAAGAAAACTTCCGATGACTCGTAAATATGCTAGCCAATGTTTCAAGGTGATATTGACGATACTGTCCTCTTGATGCCACTGATGATGTAGACCTCTCTCGCCTGATGTTTTTGAAGAATACCCTTCTTGTTAAGGGGGAGTGTTAAAATAATGTAACAGCAAAGAGTATTCTTATTATTGTTGTTATTTTATTCATAGGATTAATCCCCATTGTGGATTAATCATGTCGGTAATTGTATTAGGACCAAAACCCCTTTTGCGGATTGGTCAATAGACAATTATAATAGGCAGAATAAGAAGTCGGCCCCAACAGTTAATAAGAAGACTCAGAAATATAATAAAGGTGGGTTTACACCTAGATTAAGAAGTCGGCCATGCCAGTGAAGAGACACTTCACACATGCCAGAACTTGTATAAATAGAGGAGGCTTGCACCTCATTTGAACACAACTTACTTGCTCATTTCTCTTATGAGGCAAGCTGCAATTACCAGAGAGAGAAGAAGAAGAGTGGCGCATCTCTTGGGGAGGACTATCTATATTGGTTTCAGTTATCTCTTGAACATTGTATAAGCTATTTATGATAAGGAAGTTTTTGTTGGGTTTTCTTCCCCTAGAGGGTTTCCCAGGATAAATGTTGTGTCTCTTGTGAATGTGTATTTCTCAGTGATTTTGTTCTTATGATGATCTTATTTATTTAAATGTAAATAACTATAATAATGGCATAAACATTAACACACCTGACTACAATCGCGACTATCTCCTCTACATATCAGCCTCAACTATCTCAGTAGCAAGAGTTCTCGTTCAAATCAGTGATGACGATCGTGAGCATGTCATTTATTACATTAGTAAAAACCTCTCAGGGCCACCCTTGAAGTATAAACACAAAGAAAAACTAGCCCTTGCAGTCGTCCTCGCAGTCCATAAACTGTGTCATTACATTCTGCTTCGCATGACTAAGGTCGTAGTAGATTCCAACCCTATGCAACACTTGCTCAGTCGTCAGCAAATTAATGGAAAATTTGTCCGATGGATCGTTATCCTTCAGGAGTACGATCTTGAATTCTCAACACCCAAGAGCAAGAAATCCCTCATCCTCGCCAAACTTGTCACAACCTCCCCCTCTGACACCACTAGTGCCCCCGTCAATACCGAATTTTCCGACGAACACCTCTTTTACATCACTTCGGATGATCCTTGGTACGGAGACCTCCTCGTCTACCTCTAAACTCAAAAGTTCAGTAACCACCTTTCACGAGATGATAATCATCATATTCGCCATCATCCCCCCCGCTACCTCCTCATCGAAGACATCTTATACCGGTGAGGGCTCGACACCATTCTTCATCAATGCCTGACCATTGATGAGGCCGATAGAGTCTTGAACAACTGCCATAGCGATGCATGTGGGGGCCATCTTTTAGGAATATCCACTGCTAAGAAGATCATATGAGAAGGTTACTTTTGGCCTACCTTGTTTCACGGTTGCATTCATGCTGTGAAATGATGCGAGAAGTGTCATCTTTAAGCCAACAAAGCCCGAGCACCACCTGCTCTTCTTCATCTAGTCATCACTGCCGACCCTTTTTGTAAATGGGGCATCGACTTCATGACTTGTAATCCCCCCTCCAACAATGGACACAAATACATTGTTGTCGCAGTCGATTACTTCACAAAATGGGCAGAAGCTATGCCCATCTTCAACAATACCGCTGACACTGCAACATGTTTTTTCTTTAACCACGTCATATCTCGCTTTGGAGTACCACTCCAACTAGTTTCCGATCACGGGAAACACTTCGAGAATGAGATTTTTTTCGAACTCTCATCTCGGTTAGGATTCTCCCACGAGTTTTCCTCACCATATTACCCTCAGTCTAACAGACAGGTTGAAGCAGTTAACAAGGTCCTCAAGACCATGTTACAGTGCATGGTTAACAAACATAAGACCAATTGGCATCACATGTTATTTTCCACGCTATGGGCTTATCATATGGCTGTGAAAATAGCCATCAATTTCACACCATTTCATCTAGTCCATGGGGTTGAGGCCACTCTTCCCATCAAGTGTGAAATTCCCACCTTATGCACCGCAATTGAGTTATTACCCGACACTGCTCCAATGGAGCAGTGCTTGCTGAACTTAGAGTCCCTGGATGAAGATCGTCGATATTCATTACAGAACAATGAGGTAGCTAAAAAATGATGAAAGGCCACCTTTGATCAACATGTCAACCTTCGCTCATTTTATGAAGGTGACATCGTCCTTGCTTACGATATTGCTCATGATACCTTTGGCCATGGCAAATTCGAGTCACTATGGCATGGCCCATACATTATCCAACATTGCCTCACCAAAGGCGCATACATCCTGGCCTCTCCCGAAGGCCTCTCTCTCAAAGAGCCCGTCAACGGGTTATACTTAAAGAAATTTTATGCCTAAGCATAGAAGTTCTACTTTAGGTGTGTTTTTAATCTTTTTTCCATCCCTCACGTCTAAACTATCATTTGTGCTATTGAAATATGCTTCCTCCACTGGCCTACCACATCAGTTACGCCGACGACGCTAGCCGTTGGACACAAAATCTCGCTTCGGCTACTTGGGCTCTCTACATCCCCTCACATGAAATGCTCCATTCACACAGCATATGTTTGGGTTCGACGACCAACAACCAAGCCGAATACACTGTCGTCATTGGCCTCCTGGTCGATGCCCAACATCATTGTATTCGTCACCTTAGCATATTGCTCGACTCTCAACTAGTCGTTCTCTAGCTCAACAATGTTTACCGCATACACGATCCTTGCCTCTTTCGCAAATACCTGCAGGTTAGACTTTTATCTCGACATTTTGATTCCATTACATTTACACATATTCCAAGACAATTGAATCAAATTACAAATGAGAACTGAAATAATGAAGGAACAAATCTCTATCTTGGTCATTTAAACCCCTGGTATCCTTGCCAACAGAATGGTCAAATCGCTTAATAGAAAGATTTAGAAGTAAAAACAATATCCTACTATCTATCACCTCATTGCAATTCAAATAAATGCCATAAATGCTTGACGAGTCGTAACATGAAAAAATGCAAAAAAATTTAAAACTTACTCCGTAGATGGTGCATGTTAAAAAAAAATTAATGCGTTGATTAATCCAGTTTAGTTCCTTTAATTAAGTGCGTTTTAGTCTTTAATCCCCTTTTTTCGGCGTTCATCGTATCGGAAGATTTCACTCCTAGCCTTTGACCCCCCAAAACCCGAAATCGCGATGATGCGATTTAGTTGATTACTCGTGATCTAACTTAAGCTCCTAATTAACCAATGCTTAATTAATGAATATCGCTACTTCGCGACTCGGAGGTACAAAGGTACTGCTTTTTGGGAGAGCGATCGCCAAGTCGCGAAATCATGATAGTGCTTAGCTAAGGTTTAAAGTAATTTACTCTTGACACTAACCTGGGTAAACTTTAAAACTGTTATCGCCACTTCGTGTGTCGGGAAACTAAGGACAGTGGGTAGCGTCATGAAATAAGCAAAATCCCGAAACTATCCTTTTGGGATTAAATATAGCATCTCACTTATTTAAAAGAAGGCAGCTCCAACACTTGGCCTATTTTTTTAAACTTGTGCTTGTTCCATATAAGTTTGTCTATAGTAGATGGATCTATGATTGAGCTAATATCAGTAGAGTAGGAATTTCATTGTATCTTTGCTTGTTTTGTAGGACCTATCAAGGAGCTCAAGATCGAAGCTCAGCCTGGACTTTGTAGGGACATACGTCATTTATAAGGTACATATCTTTCTCCTTCTCTTTCATTCATTAGCTTGATTAGATCTAAAAGGAAGTCAGTGTCCATGTTAAGCACCTTTTGTCTTGGCCTTAGGAGTTTAGAGACCAAGAGGGAATCCACTTTTCCGCAGGGGGATTCACCTTCAACAATGGCCATGATCCACGTGCCCAGATCTATGGACGAGGTCTGATTCCGGACCCCCCCACCATTCTTCCTTTAATGGGGGGGTCCGATATGGTGTCACGCAATTATAAACGGTTGGGATTAAAGCACCCAGACCTATGGCTCAGGTCCAATTCTAGACCCCCCTTTGTCTTCTGCCTTTAATGTAGGATGGGGGGTCCGGAATTAACCGATTCCCTTGCGGGCCACCAACTATCCTGACATCTACCCCCCAAAACCAGCTCGCCAGTGATATCCTTCAAGGTGTCCTCCACTCCACCTCTCTCCTTTCCTTGTCACATCTCCCGCTCCCTCCAGCCTCTTGTTGCCTCACACCTGTCCTCCATTCCCCCGGGTGCCATGTCCCCTTTCCCTTCGCTCCTCTTGACTGTCGCCACCTGTATCTTCTCGCCACCTTCTCACGCCACACCCTCTCACTTCCCGCCACATGTCTCCTTTGTCACCTCCACCTATTATGTCCCCACTCGTCGACTCATCACACTTGCGGCCTCCTCGTTACTTTTCCATGACACCTCACCTCATGGCCCAATGTCTCAGCCTCGGTGTCCCCTCCACATGGCCACCTTTGTTCGATTTTCCTCACACCCGTCGCCTCATCCTCGTCCGCCTAGCCATCCCTACCAAATTCCAACTCAGCTCCGGAAGGAGAAATGAGAAGGCCTCCATGTCTCAAAGGTACAAGGGTGACTGGGCCTTTCCCGATCCCAAGGAAGCAGTTATTGGAGTAGTTGAGGGTGGGTGTACATCGTTTCCACCATAAATGGAAATTCCAGAAAGGGACTGTCAGCTTGTCAACTCATTTGCAGGCCCATTTTGGAACATGATGGCGTCTGACTAAGGTGCACGACTATCCAAAGACTGCATGCGCAGTCTGTCAGTAAACATGCAGACGTAATGCCTTCAATGCATGACTCGAGCTTGTTGTTGGGGTTTTTCTCTGATTATATAGACTCAGTTTTGGTATTTTGAAAAGGATCGATGGTTGGGCTATGCTCCAGACTATAAAAAAAAATAGGAAGCTCTGGTTATGTATTTTGATTTGAGATTGTCAAGTTAATGGAAGTCAGTTTCTCTTTCTTTCATTTTGTCTGTCAAGCTGTTTAAAACACTTAGAATTGGAAGATCCAGTCGAGGGTCGTGATATTGTAGGATGATGTATGGTTGATCACTGCAATCCTTGTACCAGTCTTAAGCAGTCTCTCACATTATCTTTTTCCTCTTGTACTGAATAATTTGGAATTGGAGGATCCAGTCAAATGGTTGTGGCTGCATAGTATGATGTAGGCTTGATCAGCGTACAGTTATGACTATGTCGTTTAGGCACCTTTCAGTGTCCCGTTTTTCTTCCTCGAGCTGCTAGAAGGACTGATGCCCAGAGAAGTCTCCTCCACCTTTCTTCCAAGTCTTCCCTCTACTCTCACTTTAAACTCAAATTCCTGATTGAAGTTCGTTGTGGCCCTCACTTCCCTGTGCATTTTTGGCCTATTTTTCTGAGTTAAACAATGTTGTTCTAAGTTTACTCCAATCCGATCACCCCTTTAAACAAATACGTGACATAAAACTGATGGGCATCAGGCTCTGCTCCTGCTGCAATCTAGGAGTGACTTCTGATGCTAACAGAGTGTATGCCACCAAGGACCATATGAGGATGGATAAGGTGTGAGAAATCCCTGCCGCACAGCATACTCGCCTTCTCGACATCAGCAACACCTTCAAGCTCAGGTTCATGGAGTTTGATGGAACTGTTCACAGGGATTTTCCAACATGCAAGAAGGTTAGCACGCTCATACCATTAATGGAATCATGGGGGATTATGGCCCCATCCTCGAGCCTGAGTACGTTTAGAAGATTGGAAACTTGGGTAAATTCATCTACTCCTTCTTTTCCGATGGGCGTCCAGATTATTTTTATTCATCCCTCTTTGAATTCTATCCTGCTTTTCTCTCTCATTCTATTCCCTTCTTATCATACTTGTCCCCAGAAGCCTCAACAGACTTGTCCTGAGCCCCCCCTCTCAGATACCTAGATCTTGTGCTCCCTCTTTTCCTTCTCCTCTCTCAACATGACACCCCTGACCTCTCTCATTTCCCCGTTGAAGACTTGTGACTTCATACTCAGCCCGTGGGTTCCCACCTATTTCCTACTAAAATCTTGAGGAAAATTTAGGCTTGAAGTGTCTCCAGCATACACAACAATGCATAAAGGTAAAGGAGTCTCAGCTAACTCGGGGAATTGGGCTGAGGATCCATTTGAAGAGGAGTGTGATAGTTGCAACAAGATTAGACTCCAAATTGGAGCAATTAGCGCCAATAGGGCCTTTGAACTCAAAACGTTGTCCCAACATAGACACATGACCGAGAAGCTTCAAGATGAGAGCTACGCCCAGAGAATCTAGTTAGAGGAACACTGCATGAAAATGGAGGCAATGCAAAGGAGATTAGATCAACTGGAAGGTGCACAACAACCACTAAGCAACCCGGGAGAGCAACAGGAAAATTCTAAGAATGATCAGTCGACTTCAGTAAACCAGATTCCAGACCTGAACGAGCCACACCCAGAAACTATGTTGGAAATACAATAGGTCAAACTGGAAAAGGGTAACTAAACTATGATGTTTTAATGTTTTGTCTTACAATCTGTATTAACGGAATTTTCTACCAGAGTTATTCGGGGAACTGTATCCTTAGAAATTTTATTAGAAAAGGGGGATGCAACAAAAAATGCTATTGTTACAAAAATGCACCCCACATTTGCAATAGGCCTCTCTAAGTGGCATCTCTCGAAGGTCTATAATGACCATTTTTTTTTGTAAATCAGTGGATTCTTCCACACTCTAATATATATATTCCCAGTTTCTGTTAAAAAAAAACAATGAATAGTGAATCATGAACTAAAGCATCAACCATGTACATCATGTGCCATATACCATATCATCAACCATATGCAGATATGTACCATGTCATGACTCATCAATGAAGCATCTCTACTAACCTATGCATGTCCCTCATGCATATATCACCATGCAACATAGATATCCCTCAACCAAGTACAAGTAGCTCAAAGATGTGAACTATAAGAACCATATCAGTATTGTACCATACAAAACAGTGTTGCTCACTCAACCAACCATCCAACATATACCATATCCAACCATACCAAGTATGCCTCAAGCATATACCATACAATAATAAAAAATAACCATCAAAACAAGTATACAACCATACCAATACCTATGAAGTTGACTTGAAACAGTAAGATGTTGACATGTAGACTTCCTTAAGACCTTTAATTTACTCAAACCTTCATTATCTTTTCACAGACACGCAACCTTCTCTTCTATAGCTCGTGGATATTTGTTCTTTCCTTTACTATATCTTGTGTACATCCACACCCTTCTGACCTGCAACCCGCAGGTACCTCGGAATCTAGGATTTGTTGCAACCCTGAGAATTTCTCCTTTGACCTTCCTTTGCTACCTCAAAAAAATGTCGTCACAACCTTAGAAAAATATCACTAGTTCACAAGATAGATAATCAATGAATGAGTGTGCGAGTGTATTTGTGAATGACTCCTTGAGGTGTTTATATACTTGTGTTAGGTAACTCCTTTCCTTAATTTAGGGCTTCTAGGGTTTTCTTCTTACAACAACTTTACCCTTTTTACCAAGACTTATAACAAACTATAGGCTTCTTGTCCACTCTTCGAGGCTTCCAACTTTACAAGACCATATCTCCCTAACCGTGAGGAACAATGTGGCATTCCAAATATCACTGGAAACGGTACGATGAGTATTATTCATCCATGAGTGAGTTACCATCATTTAGTCCATCCTTCAGGACCAAATTCCATGATCAAATATGTGATCCTTAACCATACTTAGGGGTTTTCTTGTAGACTTCTTCAAAGCATCTTCCCGTGAGGACCATGCTTAGAGCTACGCCATAAGGGGACCACTTTGGAGACTTCTCCAAATATACCCATCACATCAGTTGACATCAATCCAATATCCGTTGACATCAATGACAACCAACTGTCTAACAACTGAAATGCAGCATAGTCAACATAGAAAATACAAAACTATCATGTTGTCTTAAAGATGCCATCTTAAGAAACATTTTTCCAAATCCAACAACATTGTCATACAAATATTATCTAAAAGAAAAATCGGATGTCATCTACATGCTTCATGAATTCATTGTTCTTGGAAAATTTATTCTCAATCAAGACAATACAATAGTTGAAGCAGAGAAAATTGCAAGAGTATAATATTTCCTTTGTTTAATTTTTCACAAAAAAAAAAAAACTTCAACAAAAAAGGTATGTTTCAAAAGTTTGTTTTACTAAGTTCTTTCCAATTTCAATTTCCAATTTTTACAATGTTTCTTGACATTCAATTTCATTGTGAATTGAAAGGATATCAAATTTGTCAAAAGAAAGCATAATCACTAAGTATCACTAAGGAGACTAGAACGTTGAATTTTTTTTTAATATAGTTGCCTTGTCTAATTCCCTTCAAAGTTATGTTTTATAGTTGAACTTTAACAACTAGTTCATTTTAACTTTCATCTGAAAGTGATATTTTGTGTTAATATGTGTACCTCCTTTCACATTTAGCTGTAATAATATGAAATGCTTTATGGCATCTCTCTTGTTGATTTAAAAACAATGATCTAGTAAATATTTGAATTTCATTTTTTTTTTTTAATTTTAGAAATTAGTAAGAACCTTGATCTTTATTTGCATTTTTTGGTTTGCACAAGTAATTGACAAATGGCATTACTATATAATTTATGTTCTGTTAATTTTCTCATACATTATGTAATCCTTGTTGAAGTTACATATGAAAAAAGGCAAGTGAACATTGCATCATGTTCTAAATATCAATAAAACTTTGTTTATTGTTGTTATTTTCCCATTATGGTTTTTTTATTTGTTTTCCATTATTATATTTTCATCTGTGCTATTCCATATCTTTTCTCCTAAATAATTTTTTTTAGATAATAATGAACACCACAAAACACAACATCACATAAACTTTAATTTCATACAAAACACATAGCCCACTCGATCAAGCCATATAGTTCACACCATTAATGTATTGTTCATTTAATCTCAACTTGTTACTTTAATTAAAAATATAAATGACTACCCCAAAGTGTGATCAACCTTTTAGAAACTTCGAAGATTAAGAATATCAATGAGTACCTAAAATGTAGATAAAACTTTGAACATGATTTCAGAAGATGATCAAATTTTGAGCATGATTTCAGAAGGTGATCAACTTTTTAAAAACTTTAAAGATTGAGAATATCAATGACTACCTCAAATGTAGATCAAATTTTTAACATGATTTTAGAAAGTGGTCAACTTTTTACAAACTTTGAAGATTGAGAATATCAATGACTACCTCAAATGTATATCAAATTTTGAACATGATTTCCATTAAGGTCTTCTTTAACAAATAACCCTTACATTAAGACAAGTTAAGATAGAATGATTTAGTACATGTTTCATTAGGTTTTTTTAATCAATTATTTGTATATAAAAGTGGTTAATATAATATCTTGAGCATCTATTTATGAATGACAGTTATCATTTATTCTTTTCTTAGAGTTGTATTATATGTTCTTTGTATGTCATATATGTATGAAAGAGTTTTTGCTTTGTAAACTTCACACTAATATTGATACATCATATAAACTTATGTATACATATGTATCAATATTATTATGTTATCGACATCAATATTATTATGTGACTATTATATATGTAGGAGGGGGGCATTATTAGATAAAATTTATTATAAATTTTATTAATGTACATAGTTTCAATATAATATAAACATTCATAAACAATAGTTATCCTTATGTTTACTTTATGTATTGTAATTTGCATCACTATCTCAAAACCCCAATTCCAATATTAGTATTAAAAAAAGATATCAACAAGTTTAAGTTTTCTATACATAAATATTATTATTTTTTTATATTTTTATTTAAATTATAAAAATTCCAACATTAATATTAAAAAAGATATCAAATTTAAGTTTTTCTATACATAAATATTATTTCTTTTATATTTTTTATCTAAATTATTTTATACATTGTTTATATAAAAAAATTATATTTTTATCTAAATTATTTTATACATTGTTTATATAAAAATAATTTTTTCATTAAAAACATTAATTAATTATTAATTAATTAATATATATATATATATATATATATATATATATATATATATATATATATATATATATATATATATATATAATTTATACATTATTTATATAAATAAATAAAAAATTAATTAAAAACATAAATTAATTATTAATTTTTTTATAATTTTGAAGAAAAAACCATTTCATTTCCCATATTCAACTAATGAGAAAATCCACATATAGAGTTTATTGCCTTTATATATTCGTTCATATTTCTTATAAATATTGTATATTGGGTTTGGTTAAGGAATAGGGAGCAGTGATTAGGTACTATGTAGTGATTTCAATACACTCAGCTTCTATTTTTCCTTGTTAATAATAATAATCTTCTATTAATGAAATAAAGAATCACTGTATTGATTTGATAAAGAATCAGTTTTAAGTGATTTGATAAAGAATCATTTTTAAGTGATTTATTAATGTTTATTAATAAAATAAGGAATCATTTTTAGTGATTTGATTACCTAATTTATTAATAATTTTATTAATGAAATAAGGAATCACTTTTATTGATTTGATAAGAAAATGAGAAATTATTTTTAATTACTTAATTTATTAATAATTTTATTAATGAAACAAGGTTGCATATACTTGTAGTTATGCAGTTATAATAAAACAATTGTCGTATATTTGCATTTAATACAGTTTGAGTGGGTTTAATGGTTAAGAACATGTGTTTCCTCCTAAGAGGTCACAAGTTCAAATCCATAGGGAGGTACGGTATGTATACCTCAGTAACATGCATTAATAATTTTCGTAATTTTATTAAAATAATTCATACACCTAGATCTTAGATTCCAGTATTTAAAGTGTTTTCTAGACTATCATAGCCTATATTGATATGGACTTGATCTCTCTCACTCCAGATCTTTTTTTTTTCCAGTAGAAATTTCTCTCGGAAATTATATTAAATATAATTTCATTTACATCATCAAAAAAAACGGACCTGAAGAGTAGTCCAGGCAAATCAGCTAGTTCCTAAGATAGTATGTATTCAAAATACTATGTCAGTTCTACAAAGCCTCCTCTAGACAATAAATACATCAAGTGGTAATGTAGTACAAAGAGAAATACCATGACAGTCAAAAACAAAATAAGGCCCATATTCTTAAGATTCTTCAAAGATGTCAAGATGGGTGAGAGGACCGGCCTCCCCATCGCTCCAAGGATAAAAAGTTAATTTGCCTTCCAGTTCTTGAAGCGCTAGTTTGGAAAGATGGTCGGCCTCTTTGTTGAAGGTTTTGTATATATGATGGAAACTGATATCCTGGAAAGTATTTATCAGTTTTCTAATTTTTTGTTTCCATCCATCAAGGTCTACTGCCTGCAGATTTCCTTTATGATTTAACCAATTTATAATAACCTGAGAGTCACCAAGAACTTGAATTTTTTGAATGGACCACAAGGAAGCAATAGTAAGAGTGGCCCACGCGCCCATGAGCTCGGCCTTCGTTTTTGTTCCTTTTCCACAATTAATATGCAACTTGATGAACTTAGCATCCATAGTTTTGATGATTCCTCCAGCACCGCAGCACTTGCCATTTGATAAAGCCGCTCCATCAAAGTATGCAGTAGAACCTTCTTCTCTGTGCGAAAAATTGTAGACTTTGTTTGGAATAAATTTCTAAGAGGATGAATGCCAAGTATAAGATCTCAAAATCATGTGTGCCACAGCAAGGTGAGAAGGGGATATATTTTCAAATAATGTTTTATTTCTCTCAATCCAGATATGCCAACAGGTGTGAGCCGCTAGACTTATCAGAGCAGCATTATCCTTAGTCCAAATAGAAAGGAATTCAGAAATTATATTACCATTCCAGAAACTTTTAATGTTGAGAAGGAAATGTAATTTAGTCTAGACGACTTTTGTAAATGGGCAATGAATGAGAAGGCGATCGATATCTTCAGAATATGTCTTGCAGAGCATGCAAATTCCTGGACCTTCCCATACTCTGCGTTGAAGAATATCCCAGGTCAATACCTTGTGGTTCCCAGCTAGCCAAATAAACAATTTTAATTTTAATGGGATATTCCACTTCCATAGTTTTAAATTCCATCCATCCACCATCGGATAATCCAGAGTTGAAATTAGTGCATTATATACATTCTTAACTGACGGGATTCTGGATGAATCTCCCTTGATCCATGTTAAGGTATCCATTGTATTCTGAAGCTTGATACATGTTCGAAGGAGAGCTCTATGATAACGATCCAATTCAGTTGCTAGTCTTTCATTCAACCCCAAATCTTTGTTGGTAAGCCAATTTTCTTTGATAGTTTCACACTGTTTGGTAATTTGACATGAGCAAGAACAAATTTCCTATTTGAATTAAGATGAGAAATCAGAGGATCCGAGAGGAAGGACAGGCTTCCCATACCAATAATATGATCCCTTCCAATAGATACAAGATGGCCTAATCATGGGTTCCAACATAGCCAATGCAGGATCAAATGAATAAAACTAATAAGGCTATTCCAAATACGAGAGGCTCCAGGATGCTTATGGGACGGTCACCTATACCAGCTGATCATGGAAATGTTGCTCAAATATTTATCAAGTAGAATGTTATGCCATATTCCATCATGTGAGAGTACTCTCCAAAGAGTATTGACGAGAAGAGCCGAATTGAAATGGGATAGGCCTCTGAGCCCCCATCCACCACATTTCTTTGGTCGGGATAACAAGTCCCATCTACAAAGATGAATATAATGATTATTCTTCCTGCCACTCCATAGAAATTCAAACATTATATTTCGAATTTTGTTTAGTATTGTGCATGGAAGAAGCTCCATGGACATCCAGTATACTGACTGGCTTTCCAAAACTGATTTTACTAATACAAGCTAGCCACCTAAAGAAATCCATTTGTTACACCATATCCCAATCTTCCGCTCCAATTTAATCACAATCCAGTACCAATCTTCTTTCCTAGAGGGTCCGGTATTTAAATAGTACCCAAGATACTTGAAACCTATAGACAACTCAATAAAGGAGTAAGGAATAATCTCCTTTAGTGTGTTCAAATCTGAATCTAAAATCCCCACAAAATGTACAATAGTTTTTGTATTGTTGATCATTAAGCCTGTTGCCATGCATAAATTATGAAGAATAGTGGTGATCACCCTCCACTCATTTATATTTTCCTTTGACATGATTATGATATCGTCCACAAATAGGAGGTGCACTACTTTGATCAAATTGGATACTTTAATGCCTGAGATTGTACCATCAGAAATGCTATTTTTTATCAAGAGGTTGAGCCCTTCCATAGCCAAAATAAACAACAAGGGTGATAGGGGACATCCTTGTTGAAGTCCCCTACCACTTTTGAAGAAGTTCATCGCCTCACCATTGAGAAAAATAACGAAGGTGGAGGTGGTTACACAACTCACAATCCAATTGGATAAAGCAATGCCAAAACCCACTGTAATGAGAATCAATCTCAAATAGTCCCATTCTATGCAATCATAGGCTTTCCTCAAATCTATTTTCATTACCAAGGATTTTAATTTATTTTTAAGTATGCTATGAAGAATTTCATGAGCCGTTCCAATAGCGTTTTGTATCCTTCTGACCTGGAGGAAACCCAGTTGTTCCATTGATAAGAATCTCGACAGAGTTGGTTTAATTCTATTTGCAATCACTTTTGAAATCAACTTATAACATAAGTTGCAGAGTGAAATCGGATGGAAATCATCAAAATGCACAGGATTATTTTTCTTTGGAATAAGGGCAAGGAAAGTATAAATCAGTCCTCCTTTAATGTTACCTTTCATTGTTGAATCTTCAACTACCTCAAGGATTTTTGTCCCAACAAGATCAAAAAATACACTGAAGAATTCAACGGTCCAATCATCTGGACCCGGGCTCTTTTCTTTTTTAAAATGTAGTAATACATCCTTCAATTCCTTCAAAGTGACTGGGTTGAAAAGGGAGTCGGCATCCTCAACGCTCACCATTCTAGGGAAGAGGCTAACAATCTTGACTTTTTCATTAATATTAGCATTGGTTTGGGCCTTAAAAAAAAGGCTATAGTAATCGTCGCTTCATCCTTTATCGCTCCCTTCTTAGTAATGATATTGCCATTTATGTCCAAGATTTCCCAGACATGTTTCTGATTCCTATTATGGCTGGCCAGCTTATGGAAGAACCTAGTATTATTATTCCCACATCTAATCCATGTCGCTCTACTACGGAGTCTCCAGGCTTCCTCCTCCTCATGCAGGATTTTGTTTCTTTTGATCTCCAGTTCCTTTATGATATGTGCCTTTTCTCGATGTGAAGAATTCCCAAAGGAATATACCAAATTTTCTTTAATTTTGCGTTTCAGTTGCTCCAGGCTGGCCTTATCTCTCTTTTTTACTTCCTTTATCCATATTTTTGTTTGTAACTTGAGTTCCTTTAATTTCCAGACTAGACGACATTGTATATCGCTTTCAGATTGAAAACGAGGGTCTTTCCACACTTTGTTTACTAGAGCCACATAATCCTCATCTTGAAGCCAATTGGCGTTGAAATTAAATGGGTAAGCCTTTAAATTTGGTGGAAGTTCCAACTGTAAAAGGAAGGGGGTGTGATCAGATACGAAGGGATATTCCACCCATGAACGGGAAAAACCCATAGTCTCCAGCAAATATTTAGATACCAATCATCTATCAAGACATATCGCTATGGCTTCATGACCTATTCGTCCATTACGCCAAGTTGGAACCACTTTAGTTGGCTTTACATCGATTAGATTTTTTGATAGGAATAACTTCTTGTAGTAATCTTCTGATAGCCCAGGAACAAAGGAGCTCCCCCAGCTCTCATATGAAGAAAGGATGATATTTAGGTCGTCGATGATAATCAGATTCTTGATAGAAAGGATTCCACTCCAGATCTTAGACATCATATTTTAAAAAATTATATATATATATATATATATATATATATAACTTATTGGATATTATTCTTGGCATAAAAATATTAAAATATGATTGTTCATGTAAATTGATAGGAGAAGCTTTTTCCACACCAGTCTAGTTGAATTAAAGCCAGAGTGGTTTTTGGCACCATTTTGCACAATAATTAAATCTCAAGCCAAGAAAGGCTATATATACCAGCATCCTACATCAAAAGTATTATTAATGATAAAAATGTGATGTAGTTTTGAATGGAGGAGACTCAAGCCACACACGTTATTTGCACAATATGCATTGAATTATTTTGAAAGCGAAGGGATTCCGGTATGTGTTTTGTTGCCTCTCTTCCAATGAATTTATCTCAATATGAAACCACTTGAACTGGAATTGTTTAAACGTTAACTACAAGAAGAAACTCTACTATAGAAATTGTCCCTAAAACTCGTTTGGATGCGCGAACAGGCTTGTCCCACAGGGTGAGGATGTTACTAGTTCATATGGATATGATTTATATGTGGGGTATGGATCTTTATCCATTGCAAGTGGTGGTGGAGAAGCCAGATATGGAATTGGATCCTGGATCAACTTCTGCAGGTGGGTCGATTCAAACTGGATCAACCTCGACTACTTACTTTGTTGTTACAACCTTTAAGTGAAAACCCCAGAACCCAACTAAAACATTTAATTATATAGCTCTTCACAGGACGCTGCATTTAATAGTATTAAATAGTTTTTTCTGCCCCCACCTCTGTAATAAGAGGTTCAAATAATCTACCAATAGAGAAAAATAGTTTAAATATTTAAAAAAATATAATAAAACTAAAAAGTTTAATGTTCAACTTTGGAAAAGCCGATGAAATTTATTGTAAATTGTTTATTATCAAGCAATCAAAACCCTATCGATAACAAGGTTGTGCGACAGCGTAGTCCTTGTCGGGTTGAAGTGGGATAGGAAAAAATAGTAGAGGCAGATGGAAACTGCAGCAAATATGTGGCAAGCAGCATGAAGCACAGGTGGTATCCATGCAGTAAATGATGTGTGGCATGTAGAGCACCATATTTTTTTAAGTATATAACAAAATACAATTTGTGCATAGTGAAAGAAAAAATTTGGAAATTTAAATGCATTTGTCATATAGACTGGTGAAAGATAAAAATGTATGAGGACATAAATTTAAAATGAGATAAGAAAACAGTTTTATTTGAAATATGTCAAAAAATAAAAGTTTGTTACATATTACTGGAAATTTTGAAATATATCAAAAAATAAAAGTTTGTTACATATTACTGGAAATTTCAATGCGTTTGTCATATAGACTTGGATTGGGGCTCTCACGGACCATAAGAGAAATATGTACAAGAAACAAGACTGTAGAAAGAAGATAGAGTGCAATACCTGCAAAAAAAATAAATTGAAAGGTATAAGTGTTTGTCTACACATTTCTATTTAAAAAAGTGGAATAACTGGGTTGATAAACAAAGCAGGATGTGATCATTAGAATTACATTGATGGTACATATGAGCCYTTTTTATATTTGCTTATGGTTGTCATTTCATTGATGTCGTCGACGGGTACTGGAATCATGGAAACTGCCTATTGCCTTTCGTCAGTGGCCTGCTTCAATTCCCTTTCAAGACATTCTTCAATGTAGCTTCGCATTGGGGTGACGTTGATCTCATTCCATATTTTTATGTTGAAAAGATCGTTTTCTAATTCCCGAAAGTCGATAGAAAGATTACACAGAGCCTGATGAATTTCCTCATTCTGTACTTAATAGTCGACTAGCCAGTCGTCGACGTGAGCTTGATCATATTCAAGGATGTTGTAAAACTTTTCCAAAGACAATGCCTTAAACATATCAAGTTGTTTATCAAACTCTTGCCTAGTTAAGGGAAAGGAGTTTGCAATTAAGTTGGGGACTTGGAAGTCGTTGGTCTTTCCAGATAAGTTTATTCTTGACAACCTTGTGAATAATTTATCTTTCTTTGATATGGCTTATTCACATGATTGAACAATGAGATGCAGGTTCTTCACTTTTTCTTTCCAGCATGCATTGAATTGACCGATCTGGTTTTTGGATGGAAGATACTGTTGTCTTCTTTTTGTTTCTATCATATTGTTGACAATGGTGCCAAAAGGAAGGACCGTGTTTAAATAGAAATGTTCTTCATATTTTAACTCCACCTGCAAATGTTCAAGCAAACTATGTGCCCTGGTTCCAAGGGAAGTGATGGTTTGTGATGTTTTCCACGCCTCAGTAACTAGTTCCATTCTTTTCTTTATATTATTCTCCACATATCCTCTACAATATGAGAGGAGGATGGAGGATCCTTTTAAGTTGGTTGCAGGTGTGGCAAGCATGGCTATTTCCAAAGGATTGGCAAGCAATGGCATATGAATCAAGCATGGCTATTTCCAAAGGATTGGCAAGCAATGGCATATGAATCAAATCCTCTTCCAATTCATTGACACGGTCCTTCAGTCTGGAATTCTCAACCTCGATGCCTCCAATGGAATCATGAAGTGCATATCCACTCACCTTGTGAAGTTGACATATTTAGGATGACCGCATGTTAGCAAGGTCAACCTCTGAACGAGATTTTACTTTCTTATTTTTTACATTTTTTTTTCTCAATTATCAATTTTTTGGACTCACTGTCAAAAACAACGCTCTGGAACACGAAGGAATCATCTTCGTCAAAAAATTTGGCATCGGATATGTCCATTGGACGACTATGTTGGATGGCATCTTTGGGATGATCAAGGTAGTGGAGCACGCTATCCAGATCAGTGTCAAGTTCCATGTTCTCACTTTGAATTTTCGGCTCTTCTGCTTGTCCCACATTTTTTTTTCTCTTCTTGTCTATTGGAAGCTTCTGAGAACTATCAATTTTAGAGTGAGGAGGGTTGTTATCTCCTTCTCCATTTGAAGAACTCTAAGTTGCTTTGTTGTTGTGGTGGGCTGTTGGAGCGATGCTCCGGGATGTCATACTTTTTGGAGTGTTATTCGCTGATTCAACACTCTTTTCATCAGGGCCGTTCCCATGTTGCATGTACAATTTAGTGTTTCTTTGTAGTGTGTCTAGGTCACCAACATCAGAAGCAGGAGTGTTGTTGCCAGTGTCTCTATTTTTGGACATGTCTTTTTTGAAAGAACAATCGTCGAGGCCAAGTGTTTGTAAATGTTTTTGAAAAATATTATCGGGGTCGAACCCTCCTATGCTTTTAGCATATCTCAGGTTGAAGTTGCTAGAATGCGCTGTGAATTCGTCAATTTTGTTGACGTTTTTCAACACAAACTCCCTGACTTTCCAAGGCAGAGGAATGAAATGTTTTTTTCTCTTCTTTTGTAATAGATGCATCCAGTAGTTGTATTTCCGTGCTACTTCTGCAAAAAACATTATGTTTGTAATGTGACATGGAAGGAGAGTGGGTTTTTTCGTGGAGCCAAAAATTATTATCACAGTGTAATTATCCAAATGTTCAAGTTTCCCCTTCCTAGCTAAAAAACTGGTTGCATGTTCAGATATGCGAGGATCATCTTCTCCTAACAAAAAAACTTTTAAAACATACATGAAGCCATTAAAACCTCATAAAAATAGTGGGAATCCTTGTACTTCCACAAGGCCTAGTACCAGAATGTTACTGGGTTGAATTCCCAGTTGACATTCTTGGACAGAGACAGTTTTGGAAACTAACAGCAATGTGCTATCACAAAAACTAAGTAAGATGACACATAAAATTTATTTTCCCTTTTGAAGCTTGACAATTGGGAAAAAATTTCATGGGAAATTAACTTGCCCCAATCAAAAATGGCTTGTTCGTTGGCTGTTAAATACAAAATATAAAGAGTTATCTGGGAAACGGTTGTTGTGGACTCCTGTCCTGTTATTCTTGTAAATAGCCAGGCAATTTCGTGGAATGGATTTCTAAATGAACTAACCTGCAAGCTTGTGATATCTTTAGGAACTAGAATTAGGTCTTCCAATAAATGGGGCAAGAGGTCCAACCCATTATTATTCTTTGGTCAAACATGTTTGCAATCTTCTCCTCTAAACTTCAATGTTGGCTCTGACAATCTTAACATCTGACGGAAGACCTGAGGTGACAAAGAAACAGATGAGCGGTCCCGCAATGGAATAAATATTTTGTCTGAAATAAATGTATCGATGCACCAAGAGACCAGGCCCTTACAGTCAAAAACCTTAGGGACACAGCCTGAATGAGAAATCCCAAAGGTCCAAATTACTTGGTTCTCTGCGTCAGTGGTTGAGTAATAAGAATATGCCCTGGACCACTGGAAGCTTTGGTCCTTGCGCCCGAAGATGTTCACTGTATCTCCATAGAACTGTTGTCGGTTTGATGCCATAGGTTTATGAGAATGTTGGTTTTCTCTAGACGATGGTTGAAATGAACATTTAGAGCCGATAATGTAACTCTCCGCTAAATCTTGGTTAAATGCTTATGAATGGGAAAGATCCTCGAGCCTTTCGCTGATTAATGACAATATGTATGGGTGGTGCATGATGAACTGTTAGTAGTAAAGCTTAAATTTTGAATATTTAGAAATGCGAAGGTTGCGAGTACGACAAAGAGAAATTAAGGATTGGAGGTTTCGTGAGCATGCCAAGGCGACGACGTGCGAACGACATTTCATGATTTTGAAATCAACACTCGAAAGGGATAATACAACCCCTCGCAAATCTTGGTTTAATGCATATTAATATGAGTTCTCCTTGAGCCTTTTGCCCATCAATCACAATCTATACAGTTCCTGCATGATGATCCGTTAGAATTAAATGTCAGTAATTGCATATTTAGAAGCAAGATATATATATATATATATATATATATATATAAACAAAAAAAAATATTTTATTATAGACAAGTGTGAAGGTCAAAAAGACGGGGGAGAGCAAGGAACGAATGGCAAGGTCTGAAAAGCGGTTGAACGAAATTCAAAATAGGGTTACGGGGATACTCAGGAGAGGCGAGTGTTCTACAGTCAAATTTTATTTATCAGATTTTTTTATTGCAAAACGTGTAAAACGGAAGAGAGCATGATGAGGTAGTTCAACAGTCGATTTGTATATTTGTAGAATTCTGGGAAAGTGGCTAAGTATGGAATAGAGAAACGGTCGGTTGGGCTCATTCTCAGAAGTGAGGATTGAAGTTTTCATGAACGGACCAAGCCAACAACGCGCAAATGACATTCCATGATGTTTGAAATTAATGCTTGCTAATTGCATGCCTAGAAGTAAGATATCATATATAATTGCAAAATGGCGCGTGCACAGGAAACAACGATTAGGAACTAGATATTTATTGAACCCACCAAAGCGACGATCCACGAAAGAAATTCGAAGAAATGGCAAAGTATGGAAAGCGGATAGGCAGGCTTCAAAATGGGGTGATAATAGTTCCACAGAAGACATGAGGACCCGACGGTTAAATTTTATTTCTCGGAATTTTTCAGTGCAAAATGTGTACCACGGAAGAGGGCATGATAGGTAGACCATAATACGGAAGACGATATGATCTGATTCTGGCTGTAAATTTGTATATCGTGGAAGTGTCGGTATTGTTCGCAGGTCATGGAACAATAGAAGTCCAATCTAGAGCCCGCCTACCGGGAATTCATGGTCGGAGAAGTGTCTGGGTATGGAATGGGGAAGTGGTCGATCAGTGTCGCGATATAAGAGCACGAGTGCAAATGTGAACCCGCAAGTCTGCCTACGCATGTAGGCAGACATTTTCGAAAAAATGAATAATTGACGAGAAAGATAAAGTTCAGGGAAAAGAGAAATAGATATTTGGCTAAGTATAGAAGACGAAAAAGAAGGGCCAATATATTCACATCTGTAACAGATATCCCATTTTCCTACCAAGATATATACTTGGAAAGAAGTGCGAAGGTGGCAGCACAGAAAAACACGACTAGGAATATGATCCATGAGTTTACTTGGTTCTTGGTTGTATGCTTCGTCTGTCAATTTGTATATCGTGGAACTCCGAGTCATTTTTTTAGCTAGCCAGCCCGCAAGTCTGGCTATCAATTTGTATAGTGCGGAACTCTGGGTGTTGTTTGTAGGACACAAAACTATAGAGGAAATGATTTTCCCTTTAATATAACTTATGTGACGTAAATGTAGTATGTGATTCCTTTTAGCACTTTTCCATCTGTAAACAATGGCAATCTTGAGCCCGTCAGCCCTGGAGCCTATGTGTCAATTTGTATATCGCAGAGATCCAAATGTTGTTTCGAGGTCACGGAAAAATAGAAGTGCAATGTTGAGCCAGTCAATGCGCAAGTCCGCCTGTCAATTTGTATATCGTGGAACTTTGGGTGCTACTTGTAGGACACAGAACAATAGATGGCTAATTTGGACAAAGGGGAAGTGCTCGATCGAAACGCGTGAATCCGCCAACCCGCGCAGCAAGGTATTTTTGGAAAAAAATGATTAAGTAACCAGAAAGAGAAACTACAGGGGATAAAACAATGGGAAAATATAAAGGCGTAGGACAATTTCTGTAAGCGTGAATTGGTTTCAAACAAGCCCCATTGTTGCAAAACCATCATTTTCCACTAATTGTCAACAAATGCTTTGTTGAAGATTAGATTTTATTGCAACGTGTGGGTGTAAGTATGTTCTTGATACATTCTTCCATGACTGTAACATATTAACTTAAGTATTAAACTTCATTTTCTACTAATAGTCAGCAAATGCCTTGTTGAATATTATATTTTATTGGAATGTGTGGGTGTAAGCGTGTTCTTGATACATACTTCCATGACTGTAACATATTAACTTTAGTATTAAACTTCTTGCGTTATGGGTTATTAGCATTAAAACATAATAATTGCATGTCTAGAAATAAGAATGACGATTTTGCTGCAACATTGTACTTTGGTATTGCTATGTTATATCTGCATTGCGAATAGAAATGAACGTTTGTTTGAAACTGTGTGTAATCCATTTTTTGTTTACGTAAAAGCCTCGTGGATTGACACAGTACATTGTCATATAATTGTTAGATGTTCCATCTTAGAACAAATTACCTAAGTAAATACAATATCAAAGAACTACGAGACCACCGAACCATGCCAATGAGAACATGCGTTGAATCCAGAAAAGAAGCAGCAACGAAGACTCCAAGGCAATTTTTTTAATAGAAAATCCATTTAAAAACAAACAAAAAAACACTGAGTATTGTACATATATCCTTAGAAATTGGACCCAGTTCTTCGGGCCAAAACAATGAACGTATCTGCCAAAAACATAGGCACGAGATCCATAGTATGCAGGATCCTTGTAGTTTTCTCCTCAATGAATCATCCTATGGTAAAATTGATAGTTTTCAGAAGAAGAAGAAGACAAAAAACGTTGAAGGGAAAATGGAATAGCCCTTAACTAAAATTTAGGACACGACTAGAAACCGCCTCTGAACATTCAAAAAAACTTCAGGGACATAGGTTGCACGTTTAATTTCAGAGGCCCAAATTAGCCAATTATGGGTGGAAGGAGATGACTAGTAGAAATATGCCTTGTGTTGAGGAAAAGATATGAATTGATCTTACTCAAGCATTTTTAGACTTTACTTGGCTAAATAAAAGTAGATGGGAATATCAGCCTATGTTTATAGCCAACAAAAATAACATCCTAACTCACAAGTATTAATTACAAGTGCTTAGGCTAGTCTTTTATCAATAAAAAACTTGCTGGAAATTCACTTTTTATGTAATTTTCTGAATATAACAGTTGCTGAAATAAATTCAAGAACAGAAGTAAAGACACCAATATGATAATCAAGATAGATGAGACATAAAGCAATCCTTTATTTCATTCCAATTCACCAAAGAGACATTTTATTTACAAAATCTCATACAAAAATCTTGGACCAAAGTCAAACTTAGACATCCCCGATGGAACATACAAAAGGACCTCTGACAGAAAACCAAAACTGAACTCTAAAAGTTGGATTAGCTTGCCACAGATTGTTGCCCACTCGACTTTGCACAATAGCCTTTATCATTCATGAAAATTAATTCAAAAACAAACAAGTCTACACAGACTATCAAAGCTAGATCAACACCTGTGAAGAACAAGTGTCTGAATGATTTGATTCAGCCATGAATATTGTTGTCTACAATAAGACCCTACTATCACAAAAGAGAATTAGGTTGTGATGAATATATGAATGAATGAAAAATGAACTATC
The DNA here is from genome assembly GCA_010110895.2 of Picea sitchensis. Taxonomy (NCBI): domain Eukaryota; kingdom Viridiplantae; phylum Streptophyta; class Pinopsida; order Pinales; family Pinaceae; genus Picea; species Picea sitchensis. The sequence goes on along the minus strand of SNQJ01S0080042.1, from coordinate 10,562 downwards.
TCAGCATAAACTCAAAGAGAAAACCTTAGCATGCTTTTGCTTCTGTCTTTCTTGTTCCTCCGTTCTCTTTTTCTTTTAACAATTTAGAATTGGTTGAAGTAGTTGAACCAACTCATTAGTTAAGTTAATTAAAGACTCAACTTACTTTAGTTAGGGGGAAAAGTCATAATCATAATAAGGGCCATAAATAAATAATAACTAGTAGGTGGGACCCCTTGTGACTCCCTTTAGTTCATAACAATCATAACATAACCATTAGTTAAGAAAAACAAACCTCCTTGTGTCTCCCATCAACATATTTACTTTGGCAATTTTAGCTCATGAAATTGAAATTATTTCCAAATAATACTCATGTATCCGAAATAAAACATGTTGTCTAAAGATCCCTGAAGTCAATTGTCATAAATCCATAGATAAATAACAACTCAGACCCCATATTTCCATGTCTATGATGCAACCATTTTTTAGTCATTCTCTTTGATAGGAGCGTAATAAGCCTTTGTTTTCAGCCTTTATTTGAATAACTCACTCCTACATGCATGATTTATTAGTAACATTCTTTTAATTAACCATACATGAAAACTCTTTTAAAATATGAAGTGGACTTTGGCTCAGCAATATATCAGACTCATGCAATCCAATCCATACAAATTGTTTTACCGTTTATCATTGAGAAGGGGGTGAAAAAGGGTTTTGGGATACGTGAGGGGGTTGTATTGAGCGAAAATATGATATAGTTAGGGGCAAAAAACACGATTACTACTCAATGATAAAACAATCAACTGAAAATCAAACCAATAAAACATCATTGTAATCCACACCAGTCACTGTCAATTCCAACTGCCTTAACACCAAAATTCTCTTCACTGTAATTAATCTCAGAACAGGGAGTGGAAAAATGAAATGGGAAGATGAGGGGATTTGTAATTTGTGGAAAAATGAAAATCATGGAAGGGGAGAAAAAAAATGATTATTGTTCATGAAATTACTTGAGTGGTCCATAAAACATTCTACGAAAGAGGTGCATCAACCATCATTCATTTTGACCAAATAACAATTTATGTTCATTTAACTAGTTCTCTGTTCATAATAAAATACCCAACACAGTGTCACCACAAGACAATATGTATTCCACACAATTTGCAAGGAGTTATATTCCTTTCATTTACTTTTCTTATAATTTTAGAACAACTTTCGAACAGTAGCCATTTCAATCTGTAACTATTCAAAATCAACCACTGCCTATAATCAACAAATATACCCCAATTCATATTTCCAAAAATAAAAATGAAGTCACAGTATCATCACCATTGGGTATGTCATTTGAATGCATGACCTTCATTAAATAAATAAGGACAGACACCCAAAAAACCAGGTCAAATTTCCAAAACCCAAATTAACAATTAAACAGACAATAGCCACCAACAACCACAAGATATGCACCAAACAATTCAATAATGCAAGTGTAAATCCATCACTGTGCAAGCCCAATCGAATGTGATTGAAAACAAACTATGTCACCCAGCCAACCGATGAGGTTCTAACAACAAGCTTGTATCAACAAATGATCGGGTTGCAACCAATCGTGCTCAAAACTCTGTGGGTAACTCTGAGTGTGAGCACCCAAGCCATCTATGTTATACACAGTGCGTATCCAACAAACACAATGAGGCAACATCTCCATTTCACAAAAATAATACACAGCCATTGCAATAACTCATCTATCATGCAGACCATTTCACAAAAATAATACACAGCCATTGCAATAACTCATCTATCATGCAGATCCATCGATTAAAAACAATATCATTGTGATCTAATCACATTGTAATCAACTATGTTATGAAAACCCAGGTTACACAGTCGAAAAAATATAAAGATGCAGAGGAAAAAATTTCTACAGTGATCCATCTCAATAGTCATTCGACCCCAAAGCAAAAACACAGTTACCATGCCCATTAAATCATTTGCAAAACCACCATATACACTCCATGCATCAAATCGAATTGGGGCAGAGGCCTTCATCATTAAAAAAAATGAGCTATTAGCATAAGGAGGGTGATTGTACACTTGAAAGTGCAATTTGGCAATGTGGGGTTTATCATCATTATCACAGAGGAAGTAACCAAATGTTGAAACAATATGATTGTCATATGCCCAACTAGGTGAGTCTGTATCCAAAGTAGTCAACCATACGTTCAATCCACAATAACCCAAAACAACTTGATAGGCCCAACAATCTTCCTATAAAACCCCAAACTGGACAGTTAAGGGTTTGCTCAATAGCCATCCTAGGAGGAACAGATCTGACTTCTTGTAATAGTGAAAATTTCGAGGCCAAAGGTGTACACCCAAAGGGAGTTACGCTTCGTTTGTGGATGGGAACCAATTCCATGACAGGGGCCATAACAGGAGGTGAGGCTTTAACTTGGTATGGCAGTGTTATTTTCACACAGGGCATAAACCTCGTGCCCTTCGATCAACAACTACCACACAGAGGTGAAGACAGGGTCAAGTAAGAACATGAAGCTCACTTCACAACCTCTAGTGGTGAGAACAATCAACTGCCCACATGTACAATGTGTGGTGACACAAACGCTTCAGTCATTAAACCCCACAAAAACCCACAGAATGGATACAACAATGTGAAAGCATGAAAATAGCCCACCAAGACCAACGAATATCTTCTAAGTAAACCAGTAGGGGTAACAGAGATCTGTGTGACTTCTAACACCAAGGATAATCATTAATGTTATGACTTAAACGCCATTTCAAAGAGAATTATCAACGTTTCATCACAAACACCATTTACACAGTCGCAATACTTAAGGAAAGCACATATGATAAACTTGAGCCAATATCCATTTCATAACCAGAGTAGACTCATGAAGGGCTAAAAAAAGAACATACCTGTAATCAAAAGTCTTAAAACACAAGTTGGCCAAGCGATTCCTCACTGCTAAGAAATTGGAGCATAACTACAACAATAATGTTTGGAAGATAGCTTGACTAGGGTGGAGTCCAACGGTAGGGGTAAGGTGATGTGTAGTAAATGCACATCACTTACCTACTGCAATTTCATTCAATTCTTTATTACATGCCAACTACTAATCAAACCAATCATCCACCTTGAACCAACAACCTTCAACTTCCAAGAGTGCCACTCGTATCACATATCACCACCTCTATTATGTATAAACACATACCAACAATGCTACATACAATCTTGACAACTCGTATGGCTATCCTATGTTATCTCGGATTTACCACAACCCTTTTTTAATGCACATAGTATAGCATGTTAGCATAGGACAATTTCTTCTTTTAGTTTATTTTCCTTCGTTATTACTAACATGTGTGTGTTGCAGGTGTTACGAGAATAGTAAGCAATGATAACCATGACAAATTTGGCATTACTTGATATTGGAATAGCAAGGGAGACCTGTATAACATGCCTAATCCATTATCGAATAAAACAAGATATCGTCAACCATCAAAGTAGTGTCGAACAGTAAGATAACATCAAATAAACATCAGACTTGATCTCCAATCTACAAGGGTGTCCCACCTACTAGTATTATTTAGCTTTTATAATAATAGGCTTTAGCAACACTCTGCAGGCCAAACCACGTTGTGAATTTAATCGTCAACAAACTGGCAAATCCACAGGAATTTTTTTTTTCAACAGATTTAGAACTCAGAACTCATGGTTTCATAGACCAAGAGAAGCAAGTCAAGGAAATATAACCACGATGATTATGCAACAGAGGGAAGTGAGCGGATTTAATGGAAATATGACCAGGAATTTGAGAATAACTTATGAAAAATGTTAAGTATGAGGGGTTTTACCACTATATGCATAATCCATTGGTCGGGATCTGCTCTTTAACCCTTAAACAAAATTCAAGTTATGTTCTTAAACTCTCAATGGATGAAGAAATGGCGAGAAGAAGCAGGATATAACCAATCTTTTATCAGACAGCAGTGGAAATATATAACAATTTCAAGGGTCCTTCAGAGAGAACATCATAACAGTTGTGTAAGATTGTTTGTTATTGACTAGCAATGCTTGCAGGAGTGTCACTATGGAAACTATGATCCAACCTCTTATTCCCTACCGAAGAAAAAAAAATGACCAAAAACAAAACCCAATAGAATAAATCTGCAAAAGATTAAAATAGAAGAAATAAAGTGACAAAAAAGTAAAGGCAGTAGGAAATGATTAAAACAAAAACCAATTATTGTAAGAAAAAAAAACAAAAACCTGAGAACAGAGCTAGACTACTAAAATACAAGAAATCTAGATAGCGTTATAGCTTTTCAAGTTGGTTCCACATAATTCTTTAAGTGAGAACCGTTAGTGCTATAGGAAAACAATCGCTCATGTAAGTCTTTTAGAATGTAAGAATTGGTACCTAAGACGAAAGAGATCTTGAAAGGACCCAGCCATAATTTCTTAAATTTTGAATGTCTTCCCCTATCAGTGTGAGCCGAATCCCATAGCAGAAATTTTTCATTGACCCTAAAATTGACAGTTTTGACACTCTTATTGAAATATTTCTTCACGGTTTGTTGTCTCCTTTTAATATTATCCAAAGAAAACATCCTTTTCTCTTCCAAGTCTAGCAATGCATTTACTCTTTGTGAAACATCTGAATAATTTAATTCTTTGGTTTGTAGCATCAACCTTAAGGAAGTGACACAAACGCGCCACCCAGGGCACGCCTACTCCCACCAGGACCTTCTCTTCCCTAGGCCCGAAGAACTAAAATGCTCTTCAAACCCCCTTATCGGGAGTCCTCAACACCCACAGAATGCCTCTTATGATCTCCCTACTTCAAATCGGGAAATTGGACCTCGCGTGATCGTGAGTCTTGAACTCACGAGGTCGGGTCTTACAATTATCCGAACCCCGATGAATATCCTCTCACGGTTTCCTTGCTCTTATCGGGAATTTCCCTCGTCGGGAAATCGGTACTTACGAGGTCGCGAATCGCTCACCTCACGGATCCCCGATTCCTGATTTGCGATGGCGATCTCTGCACCCCTTAGCTCCCTTCGGCTAACTCTTTCGCATGTGACCTACTAGTCCACAAGACCACGATCCTTCCCCTATCAGAGTTTCAGAATTCGCGAGATTGGAATGCGTAGAACTTACGTCCTCAGGATCTCCGATTCTCCAATCCCCGATGCCACCTGGCGTTGACCCACTGCAAGGCTTGACCTTCCAACACCTGTCCTATGCTCGGGCACCTTTGGCCCACACTCCAGTGGTGTGATCGAGAAGTCGCGTATCGGGATATCGTGATTCCCGTAGCACTTGTTCACAGACCCTTCCAAGTCCCAAAACCCGATACAGATGACACATGTCCTCCACTAAAGTGCTATGACTGTGGGATCGTCGCGTTTCAGGATTTCCCGACTTCTCCTGTAGTGATTTTCTCATCACCGAGAATCCGGAAATGCCGAACCCCGATGCACGTGTGAACTCTCTCTCCTCCACATCACCACTTCCTCATCGCTCTATCGGGTATCACAAAATTGTGATTTCTAATGTAACGATTCCTTTGTATGCGGAAACCCCGAAATGTCGAACTCCGACTCTCCGGGATCTCTCGCCACGTGTCCCTGCCATTGGACGGCTTTGATCCAATCGGGAAATCGCGGATCACGATTCCTTGTTGCACAAATTCTTTGCCTTTGAAAACTCTGATTCCCCCAAGTGCCGACTCGTCCGGATCTCTTGCCACGCGTCCTCACTGATGGACGGTTCAAACTCCCATCGGGAAATCGCGGATCGCGATTCCAACATGCGAGAATTCTATGTCCTCAGAAACCTCGATTCTCCGATGAACTGAACCCCGATGACTCCCAGGCTCCTTGACTCTTGTCCTGCCGAGATCACGGGCTAGGATTCCTTCTCGGGATTTCAGAACTTTCAAGGTCTCCGATCCTTACCCTGTGAAAACCCACAAACGCGCCACCCAGGGCACGCCTGCTCCCACCAGGACCTTCTCTTCCCTAGGCCTGAAGAACTAAAATGCTCTTCAAACCCCCTTATCGGGAGTCCTCAACACCCACAGAATTCCTCTTATGATCTCCCTACTTCAAATNCTGCCGAGATCACGGGCTAGGATTCCTTCTCGGGATTTCAGAACTTTCAAGGTCTCCGATCCTTACCCTGTGAAAACCCACAAACGCGCCACCTAGGGCACGCCTGCTCCCACCAGGACCTTCTCTTCCCTAGGCCTGAAGAACTAAAATGCTCTTCAAACCCCCTTATCGGGAGTCCTCAACACCCACAGAATTCCTCTTATGATCTCCCTACTTCAAATCGGGAAATTGGACCTCACGTGATCATGAGTCTTGAACTCACGAGGTCGGTTCTTACAATTATCCGAACCCCGATGAATATCCTCTCACAGTTTCCTTGTTCTTATCGGGAATTTCCCCCATCGGGAGTTTTGAACCGTCCATCGACGAGGACGTGTGGCAGGAGATCCAGACGAGTCGGCATTTGGGGGCATCGGAGTTTTCAAAGGCAAAGAATTTGTGCAACAAGGAATCGCGATCCGCGATTTCCCGATCGGATCAAAGCCGTCCAACGGTAGGGACACGTGGCGAGAGATCCCGGAGAGTCGGAGTTCGACATTTCGGGGTTTCCGCATACAAAGGAATCGTTACATTAGAAATCGCGATACCCGATAGAGTGACGAGGAAGTGGTGATGTGGAGGAGAGAGAGTTCACACGTGCATCGGGGTTCGGTATTTCGGGATTCTCGGTGATGAGAAAATCACGACAGGAGAAGTCACGAAATCCCGAAACGCAACGGTCCCACAGTCATAGCACTTCAGTGGAGGACATGTGTCATCTGTATCGGGTTTAGGGACTTGGAAGGGTCTGTGAACAAGTTCTACGGGAATTGCGATATCCCGATACGCAACTTCCCGATCACACCACTGGAGTGTGGGCCATAGGCGCCCGAACATAGGACAAGTGTTGGAAGGTCAAGCCTTGCAGTGGGTCAACGCTAGGTGGCATCGGGGATTGAAGAATCGGGGATTGAAGAATCGGAGATCCTGAGGACGTAAGTTCTACGCATTCCAATCTCGCGAATTCTGAAACTCCGATAGGGGAAGGACCGTGGTCTTGTGGACTAGCAGGTCACATGCAAAAGAGTTAGCCAGAGGGAGCTAAGGGGTGCAGAGAGCGCCATCACAAATCGAGAATCGAGGATCCGTGAGGTGAGCGATTCATGACCTTGTAAGTATCAATTTCCCGACGGGGGAAATTCCCGATAAGAACAAGGAAACCGTGAGAGGATATTCATCGGGGTTCGGATAATTGTAAGACCCGACCTCGTGAGTTCAAGACTCGCGATCACGCAAGGTACGATTTCCCGATTTGAAGTAGGGAGATCATAAGAGGCATTATGTGGGTGTTGAGGACTCCCGATAAGGGGGTTTGAAGAGCATTTTAGTTCTTCGGGCCTAGGGAAGATAAGGTCCTGGTGGGAGAAGGCGTGCCCTGGGTGGAGCGTTTGTGTCAAAGTGGTATCAGAACGAGAAAATCTCTTTGCTTTCAGTAGAAGAGAAGAAAGGAAAATTTCACCATGCCGTCGAGGAGAGAAAGACAATCACCCGATCCAGAGGATAGGGGAAACCAGAGAGGAAGAGGGAGACAAGCATAGAATCCAGATATGGAAAGGCAGATACGTGATCTTCGAGCAAGATTAGAAGATATGGAAGCAGCGCAGAGACGCACAACAAATGTTGGAGATATGAGCGACTCTGAAGGCGAAGTTGAAGCTGAACAACAAGGAGAAGTTGCAGCCGAAGATGCAACCAATGAGCGATTAATTAAAGCTATCGCCCGGATGAGCTCGAAAACAAAGATGGACATTCCATCTTATGAAGGGAATCTGGATGCAGAAGAGCTTCTAGATTGGATTAGAGATCTTGACACCTACTTCAATTATGAAGACATCGAAGAAGATAAAAAGGTCAGGCATGTTGTCACACGATTGAAGGGACACGCAGCATTATGGTGGGACAAACTTCAAGCAGATAGACGTTCCAAAGGCAAGCAAAAGATCAAAAGCTGGGATCGAATGATTGTGAAGATGAAGGAAAAATTCATCCCAAGGGATTATCAAATCACAATGTTCAGGAGGATGCAGAACCTGAGACAGAAGCTAATGACAATGAAGGAGTATACCGAGGAATTCTACAAGCTAAATATTAGAGCAGGTCATCGGGAGAGCGACGATAAAAAAGTTGTCAGGTATATGAATGGATTGAGATACGATATCCAGGATGAGATGAGTATGATGACCATCAGAACGGTGGAGGATGTGTATCAAATGGAATTAAAAGCTGAAGAGAAGCTAAGCCATAAGCCTGCACAGCGAGGTCGAGGTAGGAGCCAGCCAAAAGGTAAGTCAGTTGCCCAATATAGGTTCCAGAAATCCAAGGATGACTGGAAAAAGCCTCAGACTAGAACAGAAAGAGGTGGAAGTTCACAGCGAGGCCAGCACACTGAACAGCGAAGGCAGCAGACAGAATAGAGCGGAGGATATGCTGATAATAGCACATTTCCTCGTACCAGAGGTAGAGGAAGAGGCATAGGTGGAGTCATCACATGCTTCACGTGTGGAAAGAATAGACACAAGGCAGTTGATTGTCTAGATAGGAATAAGGATGGAGGAGAAGCTCACATTGTCGAGGCACAGAGGCGGGATGCTGAAGCAGAAGACGCAAAAGACGGAAGGTCGTTGATGATGCGTAAGGTTCTCTTAACACCCGAGAAGGAGGTGGAGGACACAGCTCAAAGAAACAGACTTTTCAGAACCACATGCAAGACCAAAGACAGGAAGTGCAAGGTTATTGTGGACAGTGGAAGAACAGACAATCTCGTTTCAACTGAGATGGTGGAGAAACTAGAGCTGGAGACAACTGATCACCCGAGTCCATACAAAGTTTCATGGCTACAGAAGGGACATCAGGTAAGTGTCACTAAACAGTGCTTAGTTGACATCAAGATAGGAGGATACAATGATAAAATACTCTGTGATGTTATTCCTATGGATGTATGTCATTTATTGCTAGGCAAACCATGGCAATATGACAGGAACGTAATTCATGATGGAAAGATGAATATGTATACTTTGGAGAAGAATGGAAGAACACATATGCTACTTCCAATTAAAGATAAAGAAGTAAAACCAGAACTGAGAAATATTGTACTTCTCATGAGTGGGAAGGAACTTCTGGTGGAAGTAAAGAAGAAGGAAGATCCACAATTCTTTGTGGTCAGGAAACCAAAAATCGTTTTGACCAGTACAAGAGTGGATGATTTGCCAGAAGAAATTCAGGAACTGCTAGAAGAGTTCGTCGACATTGTGGTAGACAAATTACCTCATTCGTTACCGCCAATGAGGAGTGTGAGTCATCATATAGATCTCATACCAGGAGCCAGTTTTCCAAACAAAGCTACGTACAGGTTGATGCCGCAGGAAAATGAAGAAGTTAAAAGGCAGGTACAGGAACTATTGGATAAAGGACTGATCAGGGAAAGTTTAAGTCCGTGTGTCGTTCCAACGGTACTGAGTCCAAAGAAAGATGGAGGTTGGAGAATGTGTATAGATTCCAGAGCCATTAACAAGATAACCATCAGGTACAAGTTTCCATTGCCACGGATGGATGACTTGATGGACTATTTAAGTGGAGCCAAAAAAATTTCAAAGGTTGATTTGAAAAGCGGATACCATCAGATTCGCATGAGGGAAGGCGATGAATGGAAGACAGCCTTCAAAACCAACGAAGGGTTGTATGAATGGCTAGTCATGCCGTTTGGCTTGATGAATGCACCGAGTACCTTCATGAGTTTAATGAATGAAGTGTTGAAGGAATTCATTGGTAAGTTTGTCATTGTTTATCTGGATGACATATTGATTTTTAGCAAAACAAAAGCATAACATCTGAAGCATTTAGCTACAGTAATGAGGAAGCTACAGCAAGAGAAGTTGTTGATCAACATGAGGAAATTTTCATTTATGAAGACATAACTCGTTTACTTGGGGTTTGTCATATTGGCAAATGAATTAAAGATGGATCCAAGTAAAGTGGAGGTAATTAAAAATTGGTCATCACCGAGAAATATTTTCGAGGTGAGAAGTTTTCATGGACTGGCTAGTTTCTACCGAAAATTCATCAGGAATTTCAGTGGAATTAGCGCAGCAATGATGGATACTGTCAATAAAATACATAAATCTTTTCATTGGACTGAAGAGGCAGAGAAGAGCTTCAATCTGTTGAAGCGAAAGATCACAGAACAGTCGGTTTTGGTGTTGTCGGATTTTACAAAAGTGTTCCAAGTAAAATGTGATGCAAGTGGCTTTGCCATAGGAGTGGTTTTGAGTCAGGAGGATAGACCAATTGCATATTTCAGCGAGAAGTTGGATGAGTCAAAAGTAAAGTACTCCACGTATGATAAAGAATTTTATGCTATCATACAGGCGTTGAAGAAGTGGAGGCATTACTTGATTCCGAAAGAATTTGTT
>SNQJ01S0080041.1:63328-80499 GCA_010110895.2 Picea sitchensis | reverse complement strand
CATCAAACAATCTTGGGTCCATTACCCAAACCTTTGTGCTACGGGGATTTCTTCAAGGGTTGACATCAATGACAACCAACCTTAATCAACAAGACTAGTGCTTTCTTAGGGAAAATGGAGTCAATAAAGTGGTTGCAAATGTTGAAGGAGAAAAATGATAATGGGAGAGCCAAAGACAAGAGGAGTTGATGGATGAAGTGTTGGTAAGCCAAGGCTTCAACCACCAAACCCTAGGGGAAAATGACTACTAAGGTGTAGGTTACCCTAGGACTTATTATATTTTCCTCCCTCTGTAACTCAAAGAATGAAGCAAGTGATGACTAAGATGAAGCAACAAGTGCTAGGCTATTGCAATGGTAAGGCCCTAGCAATGGATTGAAGAAAAAATGACTCCTTGGCACAATCTAGTAGGTGGATAGAAAATTGAGATAAGGACAATAACATGTGTTTGATCTCCTAGGGTTTAGGCTGCCAATTTCATAATATTTAGAAAAATGCAAAGTAAAGATACTATAACCATTCAAAAGAAAGAAGAATTGCAGAGTTTTACTTACATTCACCAAGAATAATCTAGCACATTACCTAGTTGTAGACTTTCCACCAATAAAATGCCCAAAAACACCAAAAATAACCTTCCTTCAACAAGTTCGCACTAAATTTCAGTCATGAAACCCTAATTAGGGAAAAAATTCTAGAACTCACAAGTGTGAGTGAAAAATGATGAAAAATAAGAGGCAATTTCCCCTTATTTACTCAATACCAAAGACCAAAATTAGGTCAAAAAGGCCGACATGTCCAATTACAAATAATATCCAGTTTTTACATTAAATGTCACAATTAAACCCTAAATCAAGATGCTAAGGTGAATTCATGCCCATTTAGGGTGACGTTAGGCCCTGCTTGGGAAACATTGGCCTCCTGGAGAAAATCGTTAGGCCTTCTTAGGCCTCAGGAGCTTGCCACATGTACCACTTGGCACACAACTACTTCCAAAACCTCCCAAAATGCTGGATGACATCATGGGTGACCTGGGTGACGTCACGGGCCTTCCAAGGCATACATTATGTTGGAAAGGGCACAACCCCCTTGGGTCTAGGCCTGTCAGGCTTCCCTTGGTGAAAGGTCCTCGTCTCTCTCTAATGCATTCCTATGATCTATCTCTACCCCCTGTTGGGGTCTCAACATCCATCTAGTGGGTTTTTATCCCCATGGAGGTCTGAAATAATCATCTTCCCATGTGTACCTGTCCATTAGGGTACTTGTCTATCAGGTGTGGCCCTGCAACATCAACATATACGCCCTCCATGGGCTCATAAGTCACATGGATCATAGCAATGTCAATCACATATAATCATCAAGTTTATTAAACATGTGCATAAAACCCCCTTTACCCGGACAAGTGCTCAAAGACATTATACTAATCTACAAGCGAAATTTGAAGGAAACACTAGGATGTCCTATTGGGCTAATTCTCATTGGATGTGGGATGTTTTCGAGAGAAGTCAAACCTAAGCCATGTGAGTGGATGAGGTGGTAAGGGATGTCTCGGCAAGGGGTGTAGTGTTAGCAGGGAAATGTATGGCGTACCTGTGGGTGCCTCTAAAGAGGGTGAGTTGCACCTGTCATGGATGCAAATGTTTCCAATCCCATTCATGCCTTTATCTTTTATTATTATTGCTTTTTTCTTTCAAGAGGCTAGTTGGGGGACACTTCCTTGGCGTGGTGACCAGTGGTGACGATGTTACCCACTAGCATTTCACGAAAATGAGAAGGTTGGCTCGTGATGAGACCCTCTTTCTCTTGGCTATGCCACCAAGAGCCACTACCCTGGCATGGTGACCAGCTGTTGGCAGCGTCATACCGCTACATGCCCATGGACCTAATAGGTTGGCTCATGATGAGACCCCCTATCCTCTAACTAGGTCTTGTTTTATTATTTTTGTTGGCCCTTGACTAAGTTTTGAGGGTTCTTGGTCATATTTGACTGTTTTTGGGACTTTGACAGGTTGTCGAAGGAGGAGCGCAAGACAAAGCAGAGATCGTGGCTCTCAACCCATTTTTGGGTCCTTTTTAGGTTTTGGGATAATGTAACGGGTATGGGAATGTCGGTCCATGGGTTTACCCATGCCTAGGCCTATTTTGTAAAGTATAAATAGATATCTAGGCAATGTAAGAATAGCTGATGGCTTAGTGCTAGTAAGTCGTAAGTGTGATAAGTGCAAGCAGGGTTTGTAGATGCTTTGTGCATACTGTAAGAGACTTGCAGAGATAAGTGCAAGTGATTTTAATGGACTGTGGAAGACTTTGTGCTATAACACAAGGAAAGAGGATCTAACAAGGTGCACAAATCTCATGTCCTATGCGAAGTGAGGATTTGTGGCTCTGTGCATGTATCTAATTGAAGAAGCTAATAAAGAAGATGAGTTGGTGGGCATATCCCCAGGGTGGGGGTGAACCACTTATATGTTGTGTTGCTCTACTTTGTGTGATGTGTTGGTGTATTTATGTGCTATCTTCTAAGTGATTGATATAGATAGATAGATAGATCTGTTTATGCTTTGTGCTTATAATAAATCTGGATGCTAGATCTGATATAGGTGAATGTGCTTAGTTCTTGAATCTGCTAGATATGATCCATTTATTTATGCTAAGTGCTTAAATACATTAGATCAGGGTGAATGTTGTGCTGGTCTGTTTTATCTGCGAAGTAGATATTGGTCAGATATTAATGAACTGTTGGTGTTAAGTGCTCTATTAAGAATTAGAATCACAGATCTCTGTCCCAACTAAGGTTGCAGAGATCTGAGTCCTACAACCACTCTACCTCGGGTGAGACTTCATCTTCTCCGCAGGTGTTGCCAAAAGGGTCGGTAGTTAGGGTTTTGTTGGTGCGCTGTCATAGCGTTGAACCCTAGGTCTGCCCCTGTGCCAACAAATGGTTCTGTTGCCGGGATCGAAACTATGATTGCTGGGAACTAAGGAAGAAGAAGCTTTGTGAAAAGATTCAGTCTGAAACTGTGAATCTCCGTGTGTAGATATGTTTCCCTAGCGCACAATACTCTACTTGAATTACGAAGCTTTGTGCTAAGAGAAGAGGGGCAGATCTGAAGAAAAGAGGTAAGATATGAAAGCTTTGTGCTCTGAGAAAGGTAAGAATTGTTTTTCAAGATTTGTAAGATCTGTGCTCTGTTGAAGTAGGATAAGTGGAATTTTTTTCTTTCTAAAAGTATGGATCTAGGTATGTTTGATAACTTTTGTCCTAGCTTGAAAACTAGGGCACATCTAGATAAGAAAAGGTTTGATATGAGTATATCTGATAAGAATAGTGAAAGATATGTTATACCTATGCATAGAAAGAATAGTTGGACTAACAAATGGATGCAGGATCCTAGAAATAAGTTTTTGCAAATCAGATACTATGATCCTAGTGCATAGTACAAGAAAGGTTGGGGATCATTTAAAAGAAAGAGAGGATTGACTCTTTGTTACAGTTGCAGAAGACCGAGACATATTGCTAAGGATTACCTTGGTAGAAACCCTAGTTGCCTCTATTGTAAGGCTCTGGACCATGAAGTGATGGATTGCCCTAGAATGTTTGCTAAGCTTGAAAGGATGAATATGGAACAAGGAAACCTTGAGACAGATCCATAAACTATGATCATGGAAGAATCCCAAAAATAATTAGAGAAAGTATTGCTATAGATGAAAGAAACCCTGAATGACCACCGACATGTTAGATTATCAGAGATCTTCAAAGAAAAAGAATGCATTGAAGCAAGAATAGGAGACTTTGACGTTGACTATGTTCTGGATGAGGAAACACAGGTGAATATTATGACAGAAAGAACTTGGGAACTTTAGGAAAGCCTGCTATGATTCCTTCACTGGGAGGAATAGGATTATTCTGAGGAAAGTTGATAAACCTATGTGGGAGGCTTGCTCAGATATCTATGAATGAAAGTGGAACTTCGACAGAAGAATATTTTGATATTATTAAATTTACTGAGGTCAATGCACCAATTTCTATGTTACTGGGAAAGCCATGGATTGAAAGAGATCAGGCCAGGCGGAAGGAAGAAGAAGTTCTAGAGAAAAAGGAACAAGAGTTAAAAGATTTCATGACTAGAAGGATCGCACACTTGATTGAAGAACAAGAGAATCAAGTGAAGCTATTTAACCCCAGAAACTGGAATGTTGAAGCTAGAAGAACACTAGAAGACCTACAAAATACTAAAGTACATGTCCCAGATAAAGAAGAAGTATTACCCTTGAATCCTAGGAAAGAATCTCACCAGTGCGAAGCTACTCTGTCGAAAGAAGAGAAGAATTAGAATGGAAAAATAAATACTAAGACAAAGCTCACTGGAAAGAAGGATAGAAAACTAAGTAAGAAGAGAACTAAGATCGAAAAAAATACAGAAGGTTCCAGAGAGAACCTCGCAGAAGGAAAATTTTCAAAATTGGAGCTTCACCGGGATATCAGAACAACGACACATGGCACTTCACCATGGCGAAGCGCTATAGCCATTGGGGACATTATAATCATTCAACCGATGCTCCGAATGAGTAGAAAGGAATTTATGGTTCGCCACCAGACCATTGGACTGCACCGTAACAGATAGAACATAGTTAATGAAGGCTTCTCGACCATTGCAAGAGATCCGTTTTCGAGTTACCTACTTATCCCATTGCACCATGCACCGAGAACACTTTTTCTAATTGAGATTTTGAGCCCAAAGACTAAGTGGATTTTTCATAGTGATCATCACACTCGTGCTGTCTATTTCATTGTAGTTTCTAAGTTAATATTGAACTCGATATCATTAATCCTGAGCGCGTATGTCTGAAGAGCTCAATGCAATCGAAGAATCTATGACAGAAGTACTCCTCGACCTGATGATTGAAAGAGCCATGTTGGAGAGAGGATTATCTGTCGGTGTTCAATCTTCATCCATGAGAATAGTGCAAGAGTCTCCGTAGACTTCTCGCGGAGCTAGACCATCCCGACCATCAGATGAAAAATGAACCAAGCACAGGGATGACTTAGTGAATTCCAAATTGATCCCGACCATATTACCCACCTATATTCCACCTCTGAGCGACACAATGAATCGAGACAGCGTACCCAGAGATTTTGAGTACACCTTGGTTACGATGTACCTCCCAAAGGGGATATGTGTAGTTCAAGCAGACCAAGACAAGATCGTAGTGTTGAAGTTCAACGACTTCAACATCGGATATCAAAAGGTATATAACATGCTCTCCCCCTACAAATACTTGACCAGGACGAAGGGGAAGAATTCAAAGATAATTCCCAGTCGTGGATCCATTAATGAAGTAGATTGACGGTCATCGGGTGATTGCGATCAATAGAGTTGTGTGAATTTTAGCACAAGAGATAGTGCCCATATCGCCAAAATGATTGGGGCCATTCGATCTAGTGGGGACAAGTGGCAGTTGATTATGCAATCCCAGGAGTCGACATTTCGGGGTTTTCATTAGCAAGTGCACCCATAGTCCTAAGCCATGAAATCGTGAAACCCAGAGGGTTGGGCCCATGGTCCTAGCCCCTGGTCACAAAGGAAGTAGGTCTGGGAAGGGTGCTAGCACTCATCACATGGCAAGGTAGCCCCATATCGCCAAAATCATCCCAGTCATCCAATCAAAGGAACACGTGGTGCACGATTAGCGTTTCACTGACTCGCGAGATGGAGCGGTCAAAGGGAAGAGTTTTTAGATCTCACAAGATGAAAAATCATGAAATGATCTTGGCTGCCCATTCCATAGGGACAGGTGGCAACCAATATGAATTTTGAGTGTTTTGGAAGGAGCCAAAAGAAAAATATTTGGGCTGTCCAAACCAGAGGAACACGTGGCGCCTGATCGAAGATATCGCAGTTTTGTGGATCGGGAAATCTAAAGGTAGGAGTGTGGAAACTCTTGATAGCCGAAATCGCGACGTGCTTGAGATTTGGGCCCATGATAACAGCCTGTGGTCATATGGAAGCAGGGCCATAAAGAAAGGGAAGGCGCCTGTCGAGCAGCGGGCGGCTGAGATTGTTCAAGGAAGTGATCATGGCCGTCAAGTTCAAAGAAGATCCGACCGTTGATTCAGATGGGCAGTTTCACAATCTCGACCGTCAGGATTTTTGAATTCAAGAGGATTGAAAACTCTCGAAACGTGAAGTATTGATAGCACCTTTGGATATAAGCCCATGGTCACAGCCTGAGGTCGCATGTGGGTTAAGGTGAAAAGTTCAAGTGAGTGGCGCCAAGGGCTGAAGCGCTGATTTTAGTTGCAGAAGGAGGCCACCACATTTTCCAGGTGCCAAGTCGACTCGGCCTCCTTCTGATCCCGATGAAGCAGTTAAAGAAAGCCAGGGAGGTGGTTGGAACGTCATCTCCCTCCATGAATGCAGAGGTCAAAGCTGTTAGCTCGTGTTACCCCTGTGGACTGATTCTTCCTGTGAGTCCATACTTTCTAATGTCGCGTCTAAAAGAGGAATACCTGAAAAATATGACTAAGAAAACGTCACTCCATGGAAGCTCAAGCATGCCTCTACTGGGCAAAATTTTTGAGTATAAATAGTTAGCTTTTATATTTTGTTAGGGTCGATGGTTGAGCTAGGCTCCCGATTGTAAAGTTTTGATGAAGCACTGGTTTGCTGGTTATGCATTTGTATTTGAGACTTCCTGTTTAATGAAAGTCAACCTCTTTCCATCTCTTTGTAAACTCTGTGTTAAGACACTCAGAATTGGAGGATCCAGTCGAGGGTTGTGATGTTGTAGGATGATGTATGTTTGATCACTGCAATATTTGCACCAGTTTTAATCAGTTTCCTGTGTTATTTTCCCCCTCTTAAACTGAACAACTTGGAATTGGAGGATCCAGTCAAGATGTTACAGTAGCATTGCGATGCTTAGAATTGGAGGATATAGTCAAGCTGTCACTATAGCTATTGTAACTATGTCATTCAGGCACATTTGAATGTCTTATTTTTCCTCTTTGAGCTGCTGGAAGGCTGAATGCCCATAACAGTCTCGTTCTCTATTCTCATAAAGTCTTCCCTCTGCTCATATTAAACTCAACTTACTGATGAAATTTAGATCAAGACCTCACTTGTTCATGCATGGCTCAGTCCGGGATTCTGAGTTAAAGCGATATTCTCCTGGGTCTACGCTCATTCAACCACCCCAATTCATTATTGTGACATATAAAACTGATGGGTATCTGGATTACCTCTACTGCAATCTAGAGGTGTCTTTTTGTGCTAACAAAACCGACCTACACAAGTCACCGGCTTTGTAGTCGACCTCGCAGGGAAGTGCACAAAAGGTCTACATATGAACTGGGTGAAGTACCTGGTGAACTAGTTGGAACTTGACTGCAAAGAAGCACAAGATCAAGGTTACAAATTCCATTTTAGTTGGCTTTTGATCCTTATCACCTTCATCTCCTTGGATATGCTGGAAGGTGTGACCTTCCCCGACATCGAGCCATTTGAACCGCTAGCCGCGAAGTTCAATACACTGTGGTATTCAAGCAATATGAATAAACAATGGCAGTTTAATGCAATTTTTCATACCTACTACAATTGAAGATAGCCATACAGTCTGAGCCTTGCATAATTCCAAATTCTTTACATCGGTTCATGCCTTTGATGAAGTTCAACACAGATTGACATTTTATTTATATTATAGCGCGCACCGATGAACATAAGAAACAACTTCATTCCTAATACAAGATGACAGAGGAGGATCTAGAAGAGATCACTAAGGAATGGTCGATCGACCTCCTTATTCCAGCAGACCCTGCAGAGATATATGAAATAGACAACCCAGAAACAATGCATGATACACCCAGATCCAGCAAGACAAAGAAGACCGAAGAGGTCCAAGAATTAGACAACGCATTTGTGAAAACTGCTTCCATATCACCAGAGCAAGGGGGTGATGGAGAAGAGATCAATGACACAGAAGATGAAAAAATAAATTTGAAGTAACACTGCCCAGAGACGATGTTGATCCCCAGAAGAAGAGGAAGGGTTCACCTCCAAAACCTTCTTCCCGAAAGAAATCAAAAGTCGTCGTAACCAAGATGCAGACTACACTCACTCCCGATGACTTTGATTTCATCATAGCAGCCTTGAACGATGCTTCGATGGAAATAGCAGAGAAACAAGAAGCTAAGCAGGAGGAGCTATAAAATAGAATTGAGGTAGAGCTCCAAGGGGTACAATAGACCCTTCAGTCCAGTTGCACAGTCTCCACTGTGCCCCTTCCATCAGA
Source organism: Picea sitchensis (assembly GCA_010110895.2). Lineage (NCBI taxonomy): Eukaryota > Viridiplantae > Streptophyta > Pinopsida > Pinales > Pinaceae > Picea > Picea sitchensis. The sequence continues at coordinate 72,210 of SNQJ01S0080041.1, read as the reverse complement.
AAAACCAGAGTTGGGAGACGAGCCAACCCAACTCCATCGATTAGCTGATACAGTCGAAGCTCGCCTTTGAAGAGCATAGGAAGAAACCAAACAAGCCACCTATGCCTTGAAGCAAGTGCAAGGAGTACTCATAGAACAACACAGTGCTGCAGAACAGGAAAAGTTGGCTCTCCAAGCAAAGTTCGATGAAGAAAAAGCACAAATGCAGCAAGGAAAGGAACAGTTTCTCGCGGAGAAACTTGAAGTGAAAGAAGCGGTCAAAAAAGCACTTAGCTCTGTGATAGTTGTAGATATAAAGGTAGAGGACAGAGTCATGAACCAAGTACACCAGCTCACAGAAGACATCTAGCATCTCCAACAATGCATAGCAGACTTAGAGCTCCACACAGTACCCGAGACTCCGCAAGATGTAAGGGACCAAAGAGAAGAAACTTCCTGAAGCATAGTTGAGAGACTAAAGGCCCTTGCCATGGAATGCAAGAAACTGAGTAATCGTAGTGCCCAGATGTACGAGAAACTCACCAAGAACCCAAAATTGTAGGCACTAGAGTCACATCTCCAAAAAGAAAAGTAGCAAGCAGAGACACTGCAGGCGCAGTTGAAGGCCCTGTCACCTGTAGAAAAAATGAAGCGATCCCAAGAGCAACGCACCACCTAGCAGCAGATCCACGCTATACAAAGAAAATTTATGGACATAACTCAAAGGCTCCAACCTATACAAGACAAGGCTTACCAATTTTTTACAGAAGTAGAAGGTAGAGGAGTAGAACTGGAACATGTTGTCAACATAGCAAAACAATGCCTAGAAGGACCTATCAATGACACAGTGATCCAATAATTTGTTGATTAGGAGGCTGTGGCACAACAATAAGTTGAGGCAGCTCGAGCCAAGCTCAAGGATTTCAAAGTAGAACTAGTCAGACCAGAGTGACTCAGGATGAGTCACGGGTGAGTGTTGGGGGCCTGTTGGCCCTTGACCAAGTTTTGAGGGTTCTTGGTCATATTTGACCATTTTTGGGACTTTGACAGGCTGTCGAAGGAGGAGCACAAGATGAAGCAGATATCGCGGGATCTCAACCCCTTTTTGGGTCCTTTTTGGGTTTTGGGATAATGTAACGGGTAGGGGAATTTCGGCCCATGGGTCTACCCATGCTTAGGCCTATTTTGTAAAGTACAAATAGATATCTAGGCAATGTAAGAATAGCCGATGGCTTAGTGCTAGTAAGTCGTAAGTGTGTTAAGTGCAAGCATGGTTTGTAGATTCTTTGTGCATACTGTAAGAGACTTGCAGAGATAAGTGCAAGTGGTTGTAATGGATTGTGGAAGACTTTGTGCTATAATGCAAGGAAGGAGGATCTAGCAAGGTGCGCAGATCTCCTGTCCTATGCAGAGTGAGGATTTGTGGCTCTGTGCATGTATCTAATTGAAGAAGCTAATAAATAAGAAGAGTTGGTGGATGTAGCCCCAGGTTGGGGGTGAACCACGTATATGTTGTGTTGCTCTACTTTGTCCGATGTGTTGGTATATTTATGTGCTATCTGCTAAGTGCTTTATATAGATATATAGATAGATCTGTTTATGGTTTGTGCTTATAATGAATCTGGATGCTAGATATGATATAGGTGAATGTGATTAGTGCTTGAATTTGCTAGATATGATCCATTTATTTATGCTAAGTTCTTAAATACATTAGATCGGGGTGAATGTTGTGATGCTCTATTTTATTTGCGGAGTAGATATTGGTCATATATTAATGAAATGTTGGTGTTAAGTTCTCTGTTAAGCATTAGAATCACAGATCTGTGTCCCAGCTAAAGTTGTAGACATTTGAGTCCTGCAACCACCCCTGCCTCTACCTCAGGTGAGACTTCATCTGCTCCGCAGGTGTTTCTAAAAGGGACGGTAGTTAGGGTTTTGTTGGTGCGTTGTCATAGCGTTGAACCCTGGGTCTGCCCCTGTGCCAACAATTTTTATGGGTCCCTCTGTTTCTTGCTGAGAATATTTTTACTGCTTTCTTGGGGATCTCTGGGCAAAGCATATCAAGGTTTCATTCTTTTGGATTTTATCTTTTGCCAGCTACTTTTACCCTCTGGGCCTTTAACCCCTTCTTCCCACAAGGTAAGGTACAAACCTTAGATATTTTGCCAACCCAAATGTACAAACCAGTGTAATGGGATGGATGAGTGGGAAAAATATGAAAAGTGGTAGGTATGGTGGGAGCAGACGATGACCTTTTATGAATCCCCCCAATGGCAAGTCAAACGCTATGGGTACCACATTACTAGGACATCCTGTCATTCCCCCTAGGTATGGTCAAGTGGAAAAACATAAGTTCCAAGCACATGTTAGAATAAAAAATAATTAAATGCACGTATTCAAAGGTTTTGAGGATCAAAGTGACACAAACCATGATACCCAGACTCATTACCTCATGGAGAAAGATCTATCTTTGCTGCAGGTCCAGGCTAAGGTGATGGATGATGATGCTGCTGAAAAAGTGGAGGTGCTGAAGAATGAAAGGATGGGCCCTCCAGGGCCATGATCAAGTCGATCTATCTCTCGATAGTTCATGTCTAGGACCTGTGGGCCTCGAGACATAATATCCTTAGTTATCCCTAGTTTAGGGATAACATATGGCTCCAAATAAGGGACAATGTGCTCACCGTAGAGCACATGAGAACCTAAGAAACTTTGGCATAACCTGTAACCTGATTGATCTCAACATAAGGTTGTTAACAATCATTTGGTGTGGTGATATCACCACCAACTCATATATATAATACAAAATAAAAGCAAGCATACATAGAGATGGAAATATAAAATACTCTAGAATGAAATGCAAATGGCATATACAATGAATACAAACACCTACTTACCTGCACTTACCTGTAAATTCAAGTCTCTGCCCCTTGATGGGGTTTGAGGAGGTGCCCGCTAACTAGTAATGGATGCCTTCTTTCATCCAATGTAGACAAATAGTAGGCATCATTGACTGACTTCCTTCCAACTCTAAACGGTTCGAACCAAAACTGTGCATTTCCCTTGACATTAGTAGTCTCTCCCTTATTTGTGTCCCACATCCATACTATATCTCCCTCTCTATATTCCTTGGTTCCGAATTTGGTTGTTTCTTGAAAAAACCTGGTGTACTGTGTAGAGGGAGGAGTGTGGGATTCTGTTGTGAAAACCTCTTGTTGGGATGGATGAATCAATACACTATCTTCCCCTTTATTTAATAACTTGACAACCCCAACTTCCTTGTCCTTATACTTTTCCAAGAGTTGCTGGTAATCTTCTATTTTTGGCCATTGTATCCGATCAAAGTCTTCCTTCGTAGAAAAAGGCATATCATCAGGAGAAAATTCAGGAAGACTTTCCATACTTTGTTCATGTGCCTTGTCATATTTGATGGAGTCCTTAATTTCTTTCCCATGAATTATGGTAATTGGCACATTTGAGAGACTACTTTTTGTTCCATCATTCATAGGTACATTGATATAGGTGAGGTCCATCTCAAGAGTGCCTCCCAATATTGAAGTAAATTTCCTAGACAATTACACCCCCCCGCGCATTTGGGACATATAATACCACTATGTCAATATGGATAACTCTCTCGGGGTATTTCTCAAGGCATACTTCCACATTTTCAATTACCCCATGTGTGGGTATGGCTCTAGACTCAAAGACACAAACATTCTTATAAGGTAGTGTGACTTTTAGGCCCAATTGTTGCATGACCTCAAGGGACATCATGTTGGCACCTGCCCTTGAATCCAACATGCAGTGGTTGAGGCTCTTGTTATTCATCAGCAAGGTCATGAAGAAAGGTGGGTGTTCATCATACTGGACCCTAAAGTGATCAGCTTGTAACATGATAGGAGGGTCCATTGGTCCATATGATCCTCTGAAGAAATTATCAAATATTTCCTTGATGGACGATACCTTGATGACTTCTCTCAAGGGGATGGTCACATGCATCTTGGATAGTGCCCCTTCAAAGTCAAATTTTAAGTCCACTCTTCGGTTTTGGGAGGGTTCCTAAGAAGGAGAATGTTCATGGGTGGAGGCCTTGTTTGGGCTACTGCAGGATTGGTAGGGAGAGGTTGGTTTAGCTTATTTTGTCTAGTATACACCTGGAATTATTGCTTCTTCAATTTCTCTCTTGATTCTTGGTCCAAGTTGTTTATCACCTCCATCCTAGCCTTCCTGGCTATTTATTTTATGCCCTCTTGATGTTCCTCAGGGGAAATATTAAGGCAGATCTGGGGGCCCTCTATGGTATGGTTCATTATGTTCACTTGGTCATGGCCTCCATTGTTGTAAGGACATTCATTCTCCCAGTGTGATTCACTACATTKCAAGCACCAAGGATTTTCATCCACCACATTTGTAGGAGCTAAAGTATTTGGAACCTCTTGATCATTCTTTGGTCTGAAAACTTGGTTCCCCTTTTGGAATTGACCTTTGTACAGAACCCTAGGGGCTTTATGTTGGGCCCTTTCTAGGTTGACAATCCTATTCATCATTTTTTCTTGGGTTTTTACCATTCCATCTATAGTCATCTGCATCTTTTCCAAGCTAGCACTAATGTTCAAAGCATGCTCGACATTGTGGACTATTTTGGGTTTAGTGTCCATTCTTACTCTTAGGGCTAAGAAAAGTTCAATTTTGGATGAAAAGAGGTTGTCTTCGATCGTTGTGGATATTTATTGAGCTTCCTTGATCATTTGGGGGTTTTTATCTTTGAGGAGACACCCTAGTTGACCAGTAAAGGCTTTGGTGTAAATGAAAAGAAGGAAACTATGAGTTGGATGATGATTCAGATGGATCTTTTGCAACATGGTTTCAAATCTACTATGTAATTCTCTAATGGTCTCATTCTCTTCTTTCCAAAGGTTATTCAAACTTTTCAGTAGCATGTTGGGGTCTTCCTTGATACTCAATTGTTTAAGAAAAACTTCTTCTAATTTATCCATGGTTTTAACACTGCCATCATGCAGACTATTGTACCAATGTCTTGAGCCATCAAGGAGGGTGGCAGAGAACAATTTCATAACCAAATCTTCAACATCATCACTAATGGGATGAAGATGGAAAAATGACCAAAAATTCCTTATATGATCCTCGACACTAATTGCATCATTACCGGTGAATTTAGGAAGTCATTTCTCATACTTTGGGGGCATTTACCTAGGGTAGCCTGGTATAGCTGTCATGTCTAGTGGTTTGAAAATATTATATGACCATTATCTTTGGTTATTGGATTGAGTTGGAATGGTGGTATGAGTTCCCATGCTAGATATTGTGTTTAAGAGAAGACTACCTCCAAAGAGTGATTTCACTACAAGAGAGTTTCAGGGAGGCTTTCTTCTAAAGGATTGAGGAGGGTTATCGTACCTCCTTGTGGATTGTGGAGTCACTAGATAATTTTCTTGAAATTATCAAAGAGATAAGGGAATCACCCTTAGTGGAGTCACCAGGTAATCTTGTAAGATAAATATTATTGAGGAAAGGCTTACCGAAAAAGTGTCGTTTGAGGTAGATCGACTTAGTGTTTCCCGACAATGGTGCCAAAATGTTATTGCACAATTTGTACTTTGATATAAGAGATTGTAAAGGGAAGAAAATTGGCATAACTGGAGACTAATACTATCCCTATCACCTCAATAGGAAGTCTCTTTCTATTTAGGGTGGTAGGCCCAGGGGAGACGTCCCTAGTGACCTGGGGTTTTGAGAAGGTAAAGGGAAAGTAGCTAGGTAAAATATCCCCTCTCACAAGTCACCATCGATCAGAAAGTCTGGTTAAATAACCAATTAAGATATAACATGCCAGAAGTGTACTTACCCGAAACGAAGCAACATGAAAACTATATATTTGCAAGAGCACTTGCTGGTTAGCACTTCATATAACCATTTGACTTTCCTAAACAAAGAAATTTGTTGAATATAATGAAGTGAATAGAAATATTATAACAACAATGTTTATAGAGCAATACTTCACATAAAATGTCTTACGACTAGCTTCAAGATGACCAAAAACCATTAACCATTGAAGTCATATCATTAGCATTTTATAGAAGCACGTAAGACAAACTATAATTCAACCTTTACAATTGATTTATGAGATTTCAATGATGCATTAAATGGATGTAGCTTAATTTAATAACAACAACAAGTAGATTAGTATATCAAGCTATTCTAGGGTTAGAAAGTGTTAGTAGGTTGTTTGAAGAATAGGTTTTGAAGGTTGTTTGATCAAAATACTCAAGGGAGGTCTTAGACTATTGTTTTCTTAGGGAAAATGGAGTCAATAAAGTGGCTAGAAATGTTGAAGGAGAAGAATGATAATGGGAGGTACAAAGACAAGAGGACTTGATGGATGAAGTGTTGGTAAGCCAAGGCTTCAACCACCAAACCCTAGGGGAAAATGACTACTAAGGTGTACTTAACCCTAGGCCTTAGTATATTTTCCTCCCTCTTTAACTCAAAGAATGTAGCAAGTGACGACTAATATGAAGCAACAAGTGCTAGGGTGTTGCAATGGCAAGGCCCTAGTGTTATCACTGAAATTTCTTTCGCAAATGGTTACAAGAATCCAACATCATATTAGTTCATCCATGGATAAAAAATACAATTCCAAAGGGAAAAAAACTATACAATTTGTTATAAAATCAGCATGCCCTCAGAATACAAAGGAAGCGCGTGCACGTGCGCCAGTCGAAAACACCGAAAAAATGCATATGCACCCAATGCACAACTGTGAATGCAAAAATCCACGCACACCTCAGAACGATGCATTTATGATTTTGGTTAGCCTCCCACCCACTTCTTGTTCATCTCCCAAGTCGATTTGACACCCAAATCCAAGCTGAATCCGAGTGAGGGGTTGTTCAAAGACCTAAGGGTGCCCTAAAGAGCCCCTTGTTCACACTAAAGACCAGTTAAATAATGCCTCAAAGACTTTCTATAAAAAGAGGCCATGGGTGCACTATACTTTCAAGGAATTCATTTGTATTGTTATGCTGCCTCTATTCTCTTGGAGGATCCTCTTTCCTCATCAAGAGCATACAAGAATCATTTCATTTTAGCTATTCACATCACCTCTTGAGTGAATAAGCTTGGGATTCTTTCACCATTTCCTTCAAGTTTGCTAGTTGTAAGAAGAGCTCAATTATTGGTGTTTCAAGAGCCCTCCCTTGGAGGAAGAGGGGATCCATAAGTCTCCCTTTTTCTTTGGTGCTTTCTTTCCACTAATACTATCCTTTCCATTGTTGGCGTGAATGTTGTTTATTATCTTTTGATTATAATTTCATTATGCACTCTAATTTAGTTTCTTTTATTGTTATTAGCTTATTCTTTTTCTTATTTCCTATGCTTGAGGTTTCTAACCCTTGCATTCACTGTTGTCTTGTCTAGCTGACCCAACTGGGCTTGTAAGCATCTTCATTTTTCTCATCTAGGTGACGAAAGAGACACAATAGATTGGCAACTCCACTAGGGAAAGGTATCAATTTCCTCTCCCATTTGGGTTATTTGAGAACTTCATTTTGTTTATTTAACCTATAGGAACCATAACCGTCCCAAGCTGGCCTGCAGAAAGCCAAATTCAAAGCTGAGCTGAGAGAATTTTGTACAAAAGTTTCTTCACGACCGTGTAACAGGAAGTGCACGGTTTTTTTGACCCACAGGCGCGTCTTCCGCGCACATGCGCCAAACCTCTGTGTTTCTCAACACATTTTGTGCACATGTGCCAACAGGTTGTTTTTAATCTACGCATTGGCACCACATGGGCCTCTGTCTTCTCTGCGACCCACACATCTGTCCAAAAATTCACACATTGTAAGATTTTTTGTGATCTGTGGAGGGCCCAGAGACTTCTTGAACTTGATTCCATGCACATTGTAGTATGCACCACACTTATATTCCCTTTCCATATAAAGGGATTAGTCAAAACATAGGCACTTAGGGGGTTAAAATCATTATTTCCTCTTTTTCTTTCATTTTTTCCACATGGATGGTTTGCTTTGAATAAATGTTAAGTGGGAATCATTCTATATCACATATAAAACTTGCATTGGGACCATAAATTGGATATCAATCATTAAGTATGCTCTTCTCTTGCGCCATAGAGAAATCTTGAGAATAAGAAAAATGATTGAGGGAAAATTCCATCTCCCTTAAAAAAGACAAAATCTTTAGGAGAGGACAACAACCCCCTCGAGACTCCTCTTAGTTTATTTTTCAAACACATCTTAAAATTGTAAGGGCCCATACATGCCTACATGCTACAAAGATAGGATAGTGTTGAAATTTACTTTCTTAGATTAAATCACTAGGGAAGTTTAAAGGTTTTGTAACGGGCCCATACATGCCCAGATGTCCACAATCTAGGATAGTTTTGAAGCTTTCTTAGATTAAATCACAATAGGGAGTTAAAGGATTAGTAAGGACCCGCATGTCCACATGATAGTTTCCTAGGGACTTTAAAATTCCGCAAGGTTGTACCAATGACACATAGTAACTTAGGTGATCAAGACTTGTAAGGAACACACGAAGTCCACATGCAGCAAGGTGACACCTAAATTATTAAAAACTTGTCACACTATCACTTGTTCACAGACAAAGTCACCAATCACTCACATAGTTTTATCTAGAAATCGTGGAGGTTGAAATAAGTTTCCTCCAACGGGATTCTGAAACACCCCACCCTTTTCTTAATAAGACTATCCACTCCCACTTAATTTCAACAAGGTTGGTTCACACCCCCAATCTCTCAAACAACCACATCTAAAATTTTCTAAAATCTCACTAAGTTTTCCTCCACATGAGGTGCCAAAATAATTTTTTAGTCTAGGTAGGATCTCAGGGGTAGGCATCCAAAT
>SNQJ01S0080041.1:0-10688 GCA_010110895.2 Picea sitchensis | reverse complement strand
GTAGTGCCTCCACATCTTCAAGGCATGCAATATGGCTGCCAATTCCAAATCATGAGTAGCATAATGCCTTTCATGCTCCTTTATTTTCCTTGATTCATAGCATACCACATGCCCATTCTGACTAAGAACCCCACCAAGCCCTTATTTACATGCATCAATGCATACAATGAAGTCTTCATTTGGATCAACAATCCTTAGTATTGGAGCACTTGTTAATAAATGCTTCAAGTGTTGAAAACTCCTTTCACAATCCGATGTCCACTCAAACTTCACACCCTTCTTCTGGAAGGAAGTGATTGGGTGTGCAATCTTTGAGAATCCATCAAGGAATTTTCCATAGTAACCTACAAGTCCCATGAATGATCTCACCTTAGAGACATTCCTTGGTGTTGGCCACCCCTTAATGGCCTTTATGTTTTCTGGGTCCACTGCTATTCCTTCTTTTGCAATGATATGGCCCAAATAACGAATTTGCTTATGATAGAATGAACACTTTCTCAATTTGGCATACAACTGAAGCTCCCTCAATACCTGTAACACCATTTTCAAGTGTTACTCATGGTCTTCTTCAGACTTAGAATATATAAGAATATAATCCAGGTATACAATGAAAAAATTATCTAAATATTCTCTGAAAATACCATTCATTAGACACATGAAGACAACTGGTGCATTTGAAAACCCAAATGGAACCACTGTGAACTCATAATGGCCATACCTCGTTCTGAAGGTAGTTTTGTTGATGTATTCTTCTTTAATTATTACCTGATGATAACCTGACTTGAGATCAATCGTGGAAAATATTTTTGCATCTTTCAGTTGGTCAAAGAGGTCTTCTATCCTTGTCAAAGGATAATTGTTCTTCACAGTTACCTTGTTAAACTTCCTGAACTCTATGCAAAGCCTCAATTTTCCATCCTTTTACTTCAAAAATAATACTAGGGTACCCCAAGGTGACACACTCAGGCATATATATCCCTTCTTCAAAATCTCTTCAGGTTGCATTTTCAATTCCGCTAGTTCCGGTGTACTCATCCTGTAAGGGGTCTTGGATACCAAAGCTTCTCCAGGCATCATATTGATGGAGAAATCAATATCTCTCTTGGGTGGAAATCTTAGTATTTCTATAAATACACCTTCAAACTCTTTTAGGACTGCATAATCCTCAATATTTGGCACCTTATATTTAGGTGTCTCTTCCATATGTGCTGCAAATAGCTGCAAGGATGAAACTTCTCTGATGGTTACTGCCCTGGGAATTCCCTGAACCATCCTCAAGTTCCCTTCCTCATCCAAGCAGGTAAATGCCTTATTATACTAGTCTAGGACAAAATGATGTTGGTCCAATCAATCCATACCAATTAGGAAGTCATAGGAACCTAAAGGTATGATGTTCAAATATTCCATGGTGCTTAGTCCATTCATGTCTATTGGATATGACTTAACCATCTCATTAATTTTCCTTTTAGCTCCTGTAGCTAACTACACCAACCAAGGTTTTCCAAGCTTGCTTCTTGGCAATTGAAATCTTTCCACCATCTTAGGATCTAGATAACTATGACTAGCTCCTGAATCAATTAAAATAACAATGGGTTGGTTATTTATCTTACCTTCCACTCCAATCATATGTGACTTAAAATCAACTTGCTTGTTATCCAGGGCTATGTAGATCCCAGTGTTGATATTACAGTAGTTGTGAGAGGTATTAACCTCTACATGTAACCTTTGACGAGTCTAGAATATTCCAGGAAGCAAGAGAAACCCTAGAAAGTAAGGAAATAACCTTAGAAGACAAGTTGGCTCAAGATAATAATTTATATTAAATTTTTATCCTCCAGAAGTAGAAGTCAACCCAGTTAGGTCACTTGGAGGACTATATATAAGAGGGTGCTAAAGCTCACTTTTCACACTCATTCTCACAACTGCATAAGGATAAGTGGTGCACACGATCGGAGGAGAGTTGCAACTGCTTCAGTGGTGACTTGGTCTTTGGTTATGGTTTGGAATTTCTTCTTGGTATGTTAGCTTTGGAGAGAGGTATGCTACCTTGGTTGGCTATTGGTTCTAGGATTTTATTCTGGAATTATTCTGTCTATCAAGGTTAACATGCTCGAGGGTGGCCTTTGTGCTTATGGTTGGGTGACAATATTGCTATATTGTCTATGGTGAAATGAGCACACCTATTATTCTAACAGGTTATGGGCCCACACTATCTTCAGAGAATCTAACCACTGGAAGGTAGATTGGGAGGATTTGCTTAGTTGCAGTCATAGTTTTGCAGCATCATTGAAACCCTAACCCTTGTGTTGAGGAACCTTAAGTAAAGCACTTGACCTAATTCCTGAATAAGCTAGTGCGCCCTAGCCTAGTGCACCTCTTGATACTCTCAACAATCCAAGGCGTTGAGTTTTATTTTTTGGTCAAATTCAAAGGTTGACCAAGTCAAAGTAGTCATGACTTACTCTATGAAGTCAGAAAACAAGTTAGAATGGATTCTAACTTCAGATCATGGAAGATAAGGATTGAACTCATCCTTTCCAAGAATAAAGTGTTGGATATCATGAAAGGCAAGATCATGGAAACACAGTTTGAAGCGGGAAAAGAGAAGGAACCTCATAAAATTGCAGTTATGGAGAAGTTCAAGGACAATGACACCAATGCTATGAGCATCATAGTGGACTCTGTAAAGGACCATTTGATATCCTACAATTATCATCTTGACTCATCTAAGAAGATGTACGATGCCCTAACTAACCTCTTCTCAGTCATAAATATTGGACAAGTGATGAGTCTGAAGAATGAGCTCTGTGACATGAAAATGAATGATGATGATAGCATAACATCATACTTTTTAAGAATCTCTCAGTTAAGAGATCAAATACAAGTTATTGAGGAAATCATTTCAGAAAAGGAACTAGTAAATATAGTACTTAATGGCCTTCCCAAGACATGGGATGCATTTGCCACAAGTATGAACACAAGAACAAAGTATCCCACTTTTGAAGAACTTTGGACTTGTTGTGCACAAGAAGAATCAAGGATTAGCACAAAAGATAAATCCCAAAAGAAAGATGATGATCAAGCCTACACAACATAGTTCAAGAAATTTAGGAATAAGAAGAAGTTTGGCTCAAGGAAGAAACCAAATCAAGAAAAGGATATGTCAAAAATACAATGCTTAAATAGTTGAAAATATGGTCACTGCAGGAATGAGTGTCCCGAGTTAAAGAAAAGGAAGGAAACACATGAAGCAACAATTGCCAAAGAAAAGGAACCCTCAAAGAAATTCAAGAAGGATGAAGCAAACTTCTTCTACTAGTCATGGTAACAATATTCTTCTGTAACATAGTCCTTGCACATACCATGTTTACATACATATCATGTGTATCTATTTATTAAAATATAAGATGGCCAGTGTCAATGAAACAATACCTATGGGAGACGAAAAAGATAAGGATTTCCATTACAAGGACTATTAGTAATGTATTTGAAAAGGATGAAGTGCGTTGACTAACTTTGGTGACAATCCTTGTGGAAGCTATTAAAATTGTATATAAGTAACAACTGCTAGATGGGCCACAATTAGAACCAAATCTGAAGAGCCCCGGAAGGAATCAGACCAGAAAGAAGTCAATAGTCAAGATGAAACTATAATAGACTTGTGACACTTTACATAAAGAAAAAAGGATGCAGACGAAAGTAGGGACTCTCTTAGATGGAGGGAGTTGATTGCAGAATTCCAAAAGAAGAGCATGATAATTACTCATTCAGACATGAAGCTTGTAATATCCCTAGGCCGAACCCAATTGTAAATGTAAATACAAATGTACGTAAGTTGGTGAGTTGTCTGATATCACTTTTGTATGCACTTTTCATGGCATAGTACACGCATGTACTGCGCAGTAAAATGATGAAGTGTGCACATTCCATGATACCGCGCGCAACAACTTAAGTGCACACGATTTTGAGGCCAGGGAGCCTTTGTGTATATGTTGTGTTTTATAGGCTGGTGAGCCAGTTATTATAAGCTAGGAGGCTTATGTTTGTATTAGGCCAAAGAGCCTAGATGCTAAAGGCCAGTGTGCCTATTTTTGTATATGTCTCATCATTAATATAAAATACATCTTTGCACACAGACCAACCACGATAAAAGAGTATGGGGGACTAAAATCCACTAGTTAGGGAAAGGGGGGGGGATAAAAGTTAAGGAAAAGGGATAAGCTAGGGAGCTTAAGCCAAAAAGGAATATTATATTAATATTCCTTAAAGTATAAAGTATGGATAATTATTTTATCCAAAGTTCTAAGGATGGGGAAAAGTGGGCCAAAGTAGCTCCCAACATGACAAGTGTCAAGTTGGGGACATGAATACATATAGTTTGGACTTAGTTCATTTTCCGATTCCTTCCATCATTTTCAATCATCCATTCGATCATTCCAGGATCATTCACTCACTCAAGAAGTTGTCCTTCATACCTTCCTATTATTGTACTTGAACCTATATCTGTACCCATACCTGTTTGTGTGTCTGGTTAGCTTGGGAGCTGGACTGAAGAAGCGGGTTGCCAGGCCCATGGGATATTGAAGAGGTAGGTTTTCAGGCTCGTGAGCAATCTCTCAAGTTGAGAGAATCGTTGGGAATTGATTTCTGAAGGTGATAAACTACAACTACATGGCTCTAAGACTTCATGTCTGACTTGTTGCTGAAGCCCAGAAAGGAAGTCGGGCAGCCGAAGTACTATTGAGCAGAAAAGGGGCACACTTCCTGGGGTGGGATAGGCATGTGGTGAATGAGAGACCGTAGGATGTTAGTTTGAGTTGGCACATGTGATGGAGTCTTTCATGTTTTCTATGATCCATTAGCCTGGTTAGGAATCCCTTTACCCAGGAGGAGTTTAGTCCCAGCTCGGGGGTGACCCACTGCTGAGAGTGATGAGCAGTGTTGTCTAAGGCTGGGAGGTTCATGGAAGGTCTGCATGTAGTTGGTGATATTCTTACCAAGATAAGTGTCAATTGTGTGATAAATTTATATACTGCATTATTATTTACGTGTTTATTTTTATGGGTTTATCCTATGTGTGGTTATAACTATATTTATATTTATGGGTATTTCTTGTATATGTTGCATGTATATGTTTACTGTTATTTTAGTATGAATCTGTGCATTTATAGAATGTAATTGTATTTTTATGTTTTATATATAAAGTTTCGCAAGAGTTCTGTGTGAATATGTTTTAATTGCATGCAGTTCGAAAAATTTATGTGGCATAGCTCAATTGGATGCTCGGTGTGTTACAATATGTTGAGCAGAGAATAAAAGTGTTTTATGGAGTAGCATGGCTCAACATGGGTGGTAGAGATGTTACAAATATAGGATTAGGAGGGAGACAATACGCAATGATGTGATCCATTATGTTAGTGTCCTATAATTTGCTCAAGGGTCAAAGTCTGAATCGAGTATTTGACATATATTAGGATGTTAAAGAAAATGATGTTTGAAAGGGTAATGAAGTGGTCCTAGGGATGCTTATCATCATATAAAGTGTCAAAATATCAATTAGTGACCTTCAACCATCAATCAAAGCAAAACAATAGAAGAAAATTTCAAAAGGAAACTCGCTCCGCCAGTTCGCTACGCAAGTTCGTTGTGCAAGTTTTGAAAATGACTATTTTTGCAGTCAACTTCAAACTCCATTTTTGACCACATGGAAATGAATATTTGAAAAATGAAATTGGGTTTTTTCAATAACAAGCCCATTCACAAAAATTTCTCTCAGTTTCTTCAAAGGTGTCATGGTTTGGAATATTCAAATGGATCTTTACAACCTATTTTTCAGATTTAAACATTTAATGATTTCATGTTTTAGTCATTATATTTGGGCATGTATCTAGAGACTTTGGAAATGAATATTTGAAAAACTAAAGAGGAGTTTTTCAAGAACAACCCCATTCAAAAAAACCTCTCTTAGTTTCTTCATAGGTGTCATGGTTTGGAATATTCGAATGGATATTTACAACCTATTTTTCAGATTTAAACATTTAATGATTTCCTGTTTTAGTCATTATCTTTGGGCGCAGATCCCAAGACTCTGGAGAGGAATTTTAGAAAACTGAAAGATGATTTTTTCAAGAACAAGATCATTCAAAAAAACCTCTCTCAGGTTCTTCACAGGTGTCATGGTTTAAAAAACCTCTCTGTGTTCTTCACAGTGTCATGGTTCTTGAATATTTGAATGGATCTTTACAACCTATTTTCCATAAAATTGATTCCTATTTCTTAGCAAATAGTGCCTCAAACGTTAAGTTATAATTTTGTAACTAGATCCAACTTTTGGAAGGAGTTGAGGATTGACCCTCCTCAACTTGGGAAGAGTTCGAGATATATATATATATATATATATATATATATATATATATATATATATATATATATATATATATATATATTAATTCTTTTATTGAACATATTCTTCATGAATTGAGAAGAAAAAGGACATGTAGCATTGTTTGACAATTGTTTTTTACTGTGCATAATTATAACAAAATGGTTGCTTGCACATTTTGCAGAATTAGGGGGTGTAAACATATCAGTTCAGCATAAGAATTCATATTCAATAAATGGAAGAAGAAGAGAGAGATTCCATCCATGATAAATAATCCAAAGGTCAGAATATTAGTGTTGGTAATGCAGAGACAAAATCCAACAGACACCGGGGCAGAGGGGAGCAAGAAACATTGACAGAGACTGTGAGAACCCTGAAAATTGAAGTGCAAAGTTACATAGAATACAATGAGAGATTGATAGGATAACAAAATCAGATAAATCCTCAAGTGATGGAAATCTTAAATCAGTTGCAGAGGAAAATAAAGAATCTATCAAACTCAAAACAAGAGGAAGAGGGAATATGTCATGAACAAAGAGATGACCGCAGAAGAACTAGTTATTCAAGAAGTTCTAGCAGAACTCATAGAAACCACTCAACTCCCTACTCAGAAAGGCAATTTTATGCATCTGAATATTCCATGAGTAGCCCAAAGGTGTAACCTATTAGGAACCAAAGAATAATACATGAATTGGATAGTTTGCAAGGAGAGATGAGGAAGCTTAAGCCACCATCCTTTGATGGAGAAAGAGAAAGGGAAGATGATGCTGAGGCATGTTTTCTTGGACTCGGGAGGTATTTTCAATTTCATAACTACTCATCAAACCTGGAAGCCAGAATTTCCACATACCATTTACATGGGAAAGCTTCTATGTGGTGGGATCAACTGAAGCAATTTGAGCACATTAATGAGAATAGGATCACTTAGAAGTAGTTCAAGAAATATTTTTAGAAGGAGTACCTTTCAGACCACTTCTATGACAAGAAAATGCAGTAGTTATTTGAACTTAGGCTGGGAAGCATGACCATGGAAGAGTACGAAAATAAGTTCGTGGGGATGCCAAAGTATGTGGGGTTTATAAAAGATGAGAAGGTGAAAGTACAAAGGTTTTTGAGTGGAATGCCATCCCTTTATAAAGAGAAGATTCAATATGATGAACCTAGGACTTTGACTGATACCATAAGGAAGGCTAAGTACCTGTATGAGCAAGGAAAGAGCATAGAATATTGCCGAAATCTTGGAAGGATAAGAAGAAGGATAAGTATGATCATAGAAAGAAGGGATTCAAACCTCCTTTCAATAGAAGTAGCCCAAATAAAAATCATCAAGACCAGTATGAATCCAAGAGAAAAGAATCCTTTAGAAAAAGGGGAAGACCACCAATCCAATGTTGGGGATGAAAATAAGTTCACATGTATAAGGATTTCCCTCATAGAAAGAACAGAGTGAAGACCATGCACAACATCCAAGAGGATACAATAGTATAATACATGGGAAGAATATATGCATCCTTAGATGATCGACAAGCATAATACCAATCCAATATGATCGAGGTGGAAGGTAAGATAATTAATCAACATGTTGCTATTTTAATTGATTCGGGAGTAACTCATTATTACATTGATCCTAAAATAGTGAATAGACTACATTTGGAGAAAATAAGCTTGAAAAATCAAGTTTGGTTCAGCTAGCCACTGGAACCAAAAGGAGAATCCATGATATGGTCATAGGTTGTTCCATAAGTCTTAATGGTGTGAATACTAATGATGATCTAAATATTATACCATTGGGATCTTACGATATTCTAATTGGAAAGGATTGGTTGGACAAGAATCATGATGTCCTAGATTGTCATAACAATACATTTACATTCTTGATGAAGAAGGAAAACATAGCACTATGAAAGGAGTTCCAAGACCCATCTCTATAAGGGAGATTTCAACTTTACAGTTGAAGAGATGTTTTAGAAAAGGATGTCAATTGTATGCAACCCATGTGGAGGAGCTATAAAAGACAAAGGGGCCAAGCCTTGAAGAATTTTTGGTACTACGAGAATTTGAAGATGTATTCCAAGAAATACTAGGGTTTCCACCAAAGAGAGAGATAGATTTCTCTATTGATTTAGTGCCAAGAGATTCCTTGGTATCAAAAATACCTTACAGAATGAGTACACCAGAATTAAAATAATTACAAATGAAGTTGGAAGAATTGTTGAAGAAAGGGTACATACGTCCAAGTGTTTCACCTTGGGGAGCACTAGTACTCTTTGTCAAAAAGAAGGATGGAACTTTGAGGTTGTGTATTGACTTTCGATAGCTGAATAAACCCATTGTAAAAAACAAGTACCCTCTACCCAGAATTGATGACCTCTTTGATCAACTAAGAAGGGCAAAGATATTTTCAAAGATAGACTTGAGATTGGGATACCATTAGGTAAGAAACAAGGAACAATACATCAATAAGACAACCTTTAAAACCAGGTATGAGAATTGTGAATTTATAGTGGTGCCATTTGGACTATCCAATGAACTAGATGTCTTTATGTTCTTAATGAATGGCATATTCAGAAATTACTTGGATAATTTTGTCATAGTATTCCTAGATGACATACTTGTCTATTCTATGTTAGGGGAGGAGCATGAACATCACCTAAGATTTCTATTACAAGTGCCGATGGAACATCAGTTATATGCCAATCTTAGTAAGTGTTATTTTTACTAAGAACATATCCATTACTTGGGGCACATTATTTCAGAACAAGGTATAACAGTAGATTCAAAGAAGATTGAATCCATTAGAGGATGGCCAACACCCAGGAATGTTTTAGAAGTCAGATCTTTTATGGGGTTAGTTGGTTACTACATAATATTTATAGCAAGGTTCTCTAAGATTGCTCATCCCATCACTTATTTGCAAAATAAGGGAATTAAATTTGAATGGACAATAGAGTGTGAAGAGAACTTTAATTTGTTGAAAGAATTACTTACTAGTGCACCTGTTTTAAAGATTGTTGACCCAAATGAAATATTTGTGGTATGTACAGATGCATCAAAGGAAGGACTTGGTGGAGTCCTCACTCAAAATGGACATGTCATTGATTATGATTCCGAAACGATTAAAGAACATGAGAGGAACTATGCCACACATGAATTGGAACTTGCTTCCATCGTTCACACATTGAAGATGTGGAGGCATTATCTCATGGGGAAGAGAGTTGAATTAATAACAGACCACAGTGGTATGAACTATGTTTTTGAACAACCAACTTTGAATGCCAGGAAAACTAGATGGCTGGAATTTTTAAGTGAATACGATTTTGACATCAAGAATATGAAAGGAAAAGAAAACAAAGTTGTTGATGCACTTAGTAGAAGAGTACATCTCATGCATGCTACAATTGTTAGTATGCATCAGTCAAATTTAAAGAACAAAATTTTAGATGTTGTTGTCACAGATCAACATTAGCTATAGGTAAAAGAAAGCTTACAACAAGAAAATGTACAAAATAGAATTAAATAATATGAGATGAAGGAATATGGATTACTTATGCATAAAAATACAATTTATGTTCCTAGTTCCGGAGAACTTAGGAATTTGGTATTAAAGGAAATGCATAATGTTCCATATGTCGGACATCCCGGTTACCAGAAAACAATCATGGTAGTAAGAAGCCAATTCTTTTGGCCAGGAATGAAAAAATATGTTACTAATTACATTGCTAGATGTATGGAATACCAGAGAGTGAAGGTTGAGCATAGGAACCCAACGGGTTTTCTATAGCCATTACCAATTACAGAGAATAAATGGGAAGTGATAACCATTGATTTTATAACTAAATTGCCCAGGATAGCAAGACAACATGATTCAATCATGGTATTGGTTGATAAATTGACAAAGGCTTCTCATTTTGTTCCTATAAAAATGAATCACACAACAACTAATATTGGGGAAATTTACATGAGGGAGATTGCTAGGTTGCATAGGATACCGAAGATAATTGTCTCAGAAAGAGATACAAAGTTTACTTCAAATTTCTGGAGGGGATTGTTTAAAGGATTTGGTACAAATATGAACTTTAGCACAACATACCATCCATAGTTACATGGGTAGATAGAGAGAGTCAATCGATTAATTGAAGACATTTTGAGAATGTATGTGATGGATAAGCCATCTAAGTGGGAAGATTACTTGCACTTTGTTGAGTTTGCCTATAATAATGGGTATCAAGATTCATTGAAAATGAGACCATTTGAAGCGTTGTATGGTAGGAAATGCAATACTCCAGTGAGTTGGGACAACCCAACA
>SNQJ01S0080039.1:98071-108570 GCA_010110895.2 Picea sitchensis | reverse complement strand
TCTGCAGCTAATTTGTCTTTATACATATTTTTTTGAATATAAATGCAATATATATAAAAAAATTATATATATATATATATATATAACAGACGCTTCCCGGACGCTTCGCTTCCGAGGATTTTTGGAAAATGACGCTTCCGACGCTCCCGCTTCCTAAAACGCTCCCGCTTCTGGCAACACTGGTGCTAACCCTGGCGAAAGGTGCTCTCTCTTTCTCTCTCTTGGTTATTTGTTGGGTGTGGTACTACTTCCAGACTCATTCTATCTATCAAAGGTTACGATGCTTGGGGGTGGTTGGATGCCTATGGTTGGGTGACAATATTGAGATATTGTCTATGGTTAAACGAGCACATCGAATATTTTAACAGTTATCATTGCACAACTTTACACTGAAATTATTGACTGAAAACATATGCAGTGGAAAGAACAAGATCAGAGATGAATCATCAATACACAAGAGACACAAGAATTATGTTCTATAACTTTATCCAATCCTTCAAATTTGAGGACAAAACCAGATCTCTAAATGTCACCAAAATTGAGGACAAAACCAGCCCTCTCAACCAATACAATGTCACCAAATATGAGGACAACCTTGTCCTCCAATAACCATACAAATCAAAAAACCAAACCTCAACAATATTCTAGAAATCTCCTCTACCCACGTATCTGTTGTAGACCACTTGTATGGCTTGTTGACATCACATGTCAGCATGTACGGATCTGTACCTGCCGAAAAAAATATATGTGATTCACCTTATTGGCAACCCGCGTATATACGTTGTTTGCTCCACTGCAACCCACGTATACTCTATATGTGATTCACCCTTCTACAACCCGCGATATACACGCTTCGTCCTCCTACAAACCGCGTATAGTACAAAAAATCCGCTCCACACGTGCGACCTTCTTCGCTTCTCTCTTTAGGGCCAGATTCGCCACCTTGTAGACTTTTCCTTTGTTGAGATCACCAAGCCTCCTAGCACAAGTGCAAACTCACTTATGCTAACTCCATTCTCTCCTTTATATACATGTCCAATGAGTGAGTTTAGGCACCCCTTCTAAACTCAACAATTTATTAGAATATTTCATTCCTCTTTGTGGGTGTGACACCCTATCACAAGCCCACAAAGCCCATCAACTTGCCCATGAGACCCTAGCCTCATTCTGAGGCCGATTTCACTAAAACAAAAGGCAAAACTGGTGCTAACGAAAATTCCCACATGCCTAGCACCTTGGCCTCTAGTAGGAATACCCCTTGAAGCTACAAAATCAATAGGCTTCGTAAGCTTCTTGCAGGATTATTTGGTCAAGAGTTGGAGCCCACTGTGATTCATTGTGACAATCAGACTTGTATCAAGCTCTCTGAGAATCTAGTGTTTCACAACAGGTCAAAACACAATGAGATTAGATACCACTTCAACTGAAACAGAGTACAGAAGGGAGCAATGAAGCTCCAACACATTTCCACAAATGAGCAGATTGCACATATTCTCACCAAACTCCTAGTGAAGGGGAAGTTTATCTACTTCAAAGACAAACTAGGAGTGGTGAAGAATACCTCCCTCGCTAAGAGGGAGTGCTGATGATTTTGTAGCTTTGGGAGGTATTCCCACAAGAGGCCAAGGTGTCAAGCATGTGGGAATCTTCGTTGGCACCAGTTTCGCCTTTCGTTTCAATGAAAATGCCCTTAGGATGAAACTAGGGCCTCATGGGCAAGTTGATGGGCTTTGTGGGCTTGTGTTGGGGTTTCACACCCACAAAGAATAAAATATTCTAATTAATTGTTGAGTTTAGAAAGGGCTCCTAAACTCACTCATTGAACTGCTATAAAAGGAGAGGAGGAGATTGTGACATCTCATTGTAACATTATGGTGTTAGCATAAGTGAGTTAACACGTGTGCTCGGAGGATGGAGATTTCGGCAAGGAAATTTCTGCACCTAGGCAATCTGGCCTAGGGTTTTCTAGTCCTTCTATCTTTGTTCTTATCAGGAAAAGAAGCCACAGGTGTGGAGGAGAGGCTACATGATTAAGAGAAAGGTCACACACGTGAAAAGAGGCAACAACTCAGGAAAACAAGATGCACATGTGGTATGGACCAGACGTGTGGACCGTACAGGTATTGCAAACCATACAAATCCGTACAACAGGCCGCACGTGTGAGGGTAACATACCAGCCACACGTGTGAGTTTCTGAGCAGAAAAACAAGTCCGTTCAGGCTGACGTCAGCAGGCCGTACAGGTGACCTGTAGCAGGTTGTTGATTGGAAGTTTTTGCCAGGTAATTTGCTGAGTATATTTGCTGATTTTTCTGAACTGGTGAGGACAGATTTTGTCCTCTGTTTTGGTGATTTTTTCTGGTTGTAAGAAGGCTGGTTTTACCTTCATAAAAATTCTAAAATTGACATTTACAGAACATAAAATTTGTGTCTCAAATGTGTGGATGATTCATCTCAGATCTTGACCCGCTGTTGTAAAGTTTTTGTCATAATTTCAGTGTAAAGTTGTATAGTGATAACAGCTAGCGTTTACTGTTGGACCACTAGGAAGCAGTGTTCAGATCTGAAATTAGTCACATACAGTTGCATGTGAAAATTGACATCTATAGATATTACTCTTTTGAAAAAACAAACAAAGGCTATAGATTTTGACTCACTATGGTCTGGTTTCCCTAGTGGCAAGCCACATGAAGACATGGTTATAACATTTTTTGTATGATATTAATTTAAGTACTATCTAGATTACAAAAAAACCAAAGGCCATTCACAACAATTTCCATGAAATAGATCTATTCAAGACTTTGTCACTCTTTCTCGTCCCTTAATTTTGTCCACATGATATTCCAGAAAAGTCTTTATATCAGTTCAATGTAATCTTTACAAATAAAGGACTTTTCCCTATACTATAGAATTTTAAATGTAAATAGCTTGTATAGACTTAATGAGAATAAAACAGTGTTACACTTATTGCAATATTATCATCGTTACCGTGGTAATTTCCTGAAATTCCGAAAAGGTTATACTACCTGAATTTATCACGATAAATTGAAGGTTTTGAAATTATCGCGATAATTTCAGTAATTATCGTGAGACGAGGGAAATTATCACCTTCATGTGGCCAAACTCACCATAAAACGACTTTTTGGGTTTTTTACCCTCATTTTGCAAAAGTCACCAAGGGAATTGAGCTCTAAAGATACTGTGACCATTTTCCATCAAGCAAACAAGGGGAAATCTGTAGTTTTCATTGCCATCAATTGAGCATTTGTGGAGAGGGGATTTACACCAATTTACCATATCCATATTCCCAGGTATGTAGAAAAAGTTATGCCTTTAGTTTCCTTGTTTTTCAAGATTTAGTATAGGGTTTGCAATGTCCATTAGATATACCTCTTCTTTCCCTTTTTAATGGGAGATTTAACACTTATGTAGCTATGATATTTTAATTGCGACATTCTTTAAGTTTTTTGAGGATCTGTATTATGAATTTCCCCATTTGTTTTGTGCCATAGGTTTAAAAATTTAATCAATGCTTTACAAATTTCAAAATTCCAAAGCCATTGGACCCAATGTGGGAGAGTATGGTCTCAGTCATAATAGAATGAGGCTAAATTGCAAGCTATGTGAAATGGAAATGTTTGGCGGAATCAACTGCTTGAAATACCACCCTACCAAAATCCCAAGGAATGAAGTGGGGATTTTCCCAACGTCTACCCTAGAAATTGTCCATATTGCAAATCAATCAATTTTTTATATGATTAGGAAGAGGGATTAGGGGGAAGAAACTAGGCTTGAGCTTGCAAATAAAAACACAAGCTTCTCAAGGGTGGGGGAAAGCCAATCCTAGGGCTCACCTTCCACAATTCCCGACCCTTCAACGTCCTCATCTCTCTTTGTGACAAGGTCAGTAACTAGTGGACAACCTTCTATTCGGTCGATAATTAAAACAAAGGAGGAGGAGGCCGACAGGATTATGGCAGATGTTTTCTATGGAATCACATTAAATTCAACATTGTCAAGGACAACCTATCCTACCATTCCATGTTTGAAGCCATTGCTATTGTTGGTCCAAGTTACAAGGGCCCTTCCTATAATGAATTGAGAGGGCCTCTCCTTCAAGAGGAAAAGGTTGATTGCACAAAGAGATTGGCTGAGCTTAGGGAATCATGGGAGATCACTGTATGCACCGTTATGCTAAACAGTTGGACAGATGGGAAGGGCAGGTCCATTCTCAATTTCTTGGTTAATTGTCCTAGGGGGACAATGTTTATCAAATCTATTGATGCATCTGTGTATGTTAAAGATGCACAGTTACTACGTGAATTGTTGGATGGCTTCATCCAGGAGACAAGTCTAGAGTATGTTGTCCACGTCATTATGAACAATGTTGCTAATTATGTTGTTGCTAGCAAGTTGCTTATGGAGAGGTATCGGACCTTATATTGGACTCATTGTGCTTCCTATTACATTGATTCGATGTTAGAGGACATGGGAAAAATTTCTTGGTTCAAAGAAATTGTCGATTCAGCTAAGAGTGTGTGTATATATATATATACTTACACTTATGAGACAGTTCACAGGGAACAAGTAATTGATCTGTCTCGCAACCACGTGTTCCACCACTAGCTTCACTTCTCATCAGTCTCTCCACAATTCTATGTTGGAGTTGCAGAGGATGTTTCTTTCAAATGAGTGGAATGCTAGTGTCTACAACATCAAAGTGGATGGGCATGCCATACGCCAACTTGTAAGACAATCAAATTTTTTGGATGGGAGTGTGAGGGTTGTAGTGAACCTTTGGTAAGGTTCTTCACTTGGTTGATGGTGACAAGCCCGCAATGGGCTACTTGCATGAGGCCATGGATAGGGCCAAGGGAGCTATCCATCAGTACTATGAGGACAAGGGGGGGAGGGATTCACTATACAAACCAAGATATGGAGTGTGATTGATGAGAGGTGGAACAATACTATCCATCATCCAATTCATAAAACACGGCTCTAACTCAACCCTGTGTACTCTTATGCATGTGGTTTTAGATTTGATGCAGAGGTTATGGATGGATTTTTCCAATGTGTTCAGAGGATGGTGTT
Organism: Picea sitchensis; assembly: GCA_010110895.2. Taxonomy (NCBI): domain Eukaryota; kingdom Viridiplantae; phylum Streptophyta; class Pinopsida; order Pinales; family Pinaceae; genus Picea; species Picea sitchensis. Next base: position 103,479 of record SNQJ01S0080039.1, on the reverse strand, counting down.
AACTCTCGCTGAACGCTTACAGATTTCCAGACAAATGGAAATATATAAGTTGGGGATCGGGACGTTTGGTTATGATATAGCTATCCAAGACAGGACCACTAGGATGCTAGGTAAGCTAAAAGTAAAATTTGTTTCAAACTTTCAAATTTCAATGTCTTTCCTTTCTATCTATTTGTTACTCTATGGAAATATAACTAGTCTTTCCTTTTCATTTATTTGTTGTAGATGTTTGGTGGGTAAACTATGGCAAAAGAGTCCCAAAGTTACAAAAACTTGTCATTTTGGTGCTTAGTCAAACTTGCAACTCTTTAGGGTGTGAGTGCAACAAGAGTGCCTTTGAAAATATATACTCCAAGAAGCGCAACAAGTTAGAAATCTTCAAATTAAAATTTTATTTTTTTATAATTTCATTAATTTTAAATTATGCCCATGGAACATCATTCTCTAATTACAAAATGGCCCTCATACAGGTTAGATGTCCACCTAGTGTTAGATTCCGTAGTGCACCCAGACTCGGTGCACACGCACCTCAATTCTGGTCTAGGTTCTCAATAACATACAAAAAAATACAATTTGAACAGTGAGCATAAACACACAGATGCCTAACAACATAGCACAACGGAAAATAAACGAGCAATTGAATCATCCACAAGTACACATGAATTTTACTCAAATTCTTTATTAAATCCTAAGTCACCAGAAACGTCCCTTATAGGCGAAGTCTCTGTATTCGTGGTGTCACTGTGATGACACGCTACGGTACATGTCGGACACTGCTTCAACACGTGTCATCACCTCAGGACGCGTCCTAAAACTGTGTCGGATACCATTTAAAAACGTGTCCTTCGTAAAAGAGCTCGCGAGAGGTTAAAAAGGGGTTTTCCCTTGTCTTTTATTTGTTTCATTTCACTGTCACCGTGGGATATTGCAGCCTGGCAGCCAACAACCATCGCCCAGTTCACAAGTAAGTCCACTAGGCTCTGGCTGAGTTTGGAAGCTTTATGCAAATTTCCTCAATTCATTTAGACACCTGAATGTGTGAGGTCTCTGTGTCATTTTCTGGTGCTAGTGACTATTGTTTACAATTCTGGACAGTGGCTAAATTTGTGTTTAAATACCATATATCTGGGCAACACTTTAACACATTTAAAAACTTGAGAAGCATTTTGATCAAATCGATGAGGAATTTTGATGAACGATTTGGTCTATAACCCCAACGACCTAACACCTTAATTCTTGTTTCATTTACAGTGTTGCCATTGGAAAATCTTTGACATGATTTGATTCTAGTTTATTCTTGTAATATCTCTCCCTAAACTCACATAAGCACACAAGGTGTTTTCTTCCAGCTCTTTGGAACTTGTGATAATGGTACAAGGGTTCACATGAATGGTTTAATTTTCAGTTTTGTTCCATTGCTTTTCTTGAAACATTTTGATAGACCTAACATCCAAAGCACCTCTGGAAACAAATCAATGCAATACATGATGCAACGATCTAACTCAATATGCTAACATCACATTCATTTTAACACTATTTGAGGGCTTAATCATTGTTTTATTGCAGAATTTGTGCAAACATATTAAAGACATGAACACATCGATCATTCATTCGATTCCTTTCCTTTGAGCACTGTGTATGCATGTTGACAAACCTGTGGTAATATGCTTTGAATGCTCACTGTTCATCATGTACATTGTATACGGTTTCACCGTATCAGGCTATCAGTATGTCTAGACTCTATGCTCTATCAACTATGAGTATGATGTTTAGAGTTTGATTGATTTGTATGATGTATGATGTATCTTTTTTGGAGTTCATGATGTATCACTGAATTACTGATCAATATCTACTATAGTCTATGATCTATCAATATTTTGTCTATTTCAGTAATTTTTAACTTATAGTCTTATATATATTAAAATTGTGTGTGTGTGTATATATATATATATATATATATAACATGTCCCCCGTGTCTAATTTCAAGGGTCGTCGTGTCCGTATTGGATACTCGTATCCTGTGTCCTCTGTGTCCCGTGTCTTCATGTCAGGTGACTTAGATTAAATCATTACACAGAATTTGGGCTCCTGTACCAGGGAAAATGGCCTTTTTCTCACAATAGAAAATGCCAAATACTTACAAAATCATTACAGAAACCCTCCTTGGTTTCTGTGCCCAAACCTAGTCAGCTCCATTGACTATAGCAACCCTCAACAATTGTCCAAAAGTCACTCCAAACTCTGTTGACTCAGCCATAGTTTCTGTAGCTTAATTAGCTACTATAACGACCCCTCAAGGTTGTTGTGATAGCCCACACAGGACTGTCCATAATCTACTACAAGGTATCTGCTATTAGGCTGCAACAACTCCCTTATCTCTGTTGCTCCAACCTCCTTAGCTCGTTGTACCAGCTCCAGAGTTGCCCTCTAATTGCCCTCAAACAGTCCCACAGTCCTCTTCTCTTGTTGGCCAAGCCTCCAACCATCAACGGTTGGTAGAGTCCCCTTGCTGCCTACGGCTGCCTCTCCTAGGCAAGTCGAGCCCTCCACAAGTTTGTGGCTACCTTTCTTCCTAGGTCAAGCCACCAAAGACTACAGGACAAGGCTCCTAAGGGCCTGAAGCAACCTCTTCTTCCTAGGCCAAGCCACCTAGACCCTAGCCACAACCCTCCTCGTGTTGCGACTGGCTTCTCCTAGGCTAGTTGAGCCTCTCCTTGCTGCTTAGCAAACCTCCAACAGTCAATCGTTGCTCTCCTTTGTTGGGTCGAGCCCTCTCCTCATCGGAACCTACCCAAAACAAGAAATCTGCAACAATACTGAGGCATATTGGCCCCTCTCCATGGCTGGACTGAGGTCACCAAGCCTCCACACCCATGTTGGTTGAGGTCACCAAGATTTTCCACAAGAATGAGGTTGTCACTCACACCTAATGTCCTTTTATACAATTCAAAAGGGTGAGTAAAGGCCCCAAGTCACCTCAACATTAAATTAGACTTTCTATGTGGGTGTGAAGCCCCTACACAAGCCCGCAAATCCCATCATCAAGCCCATGAAGTCCCAACATCATTCCAGGGGCGTTTTCATTGAAACGAAAGTGCAACATGGTGCCAACCAAGATTCCCACATGCTCGATACCAAGGCGTCTTGTGGGAATACCTCTCGAATCTACAAAAACGTCAACACCTAGCACCACTTAAATGACATGGCCCATGTCTACTACAATCTTAGGCCGTGGATGAAGCAAATTGACAAAGCACCCAACACAAATGCCATTTTATTGGATGCAATTGACACCACGAATCCTTGGAGGGTGGAGACCAAGAGGCCTGTCGTGGAGGAGGCACTTAAGTGGTTGGAGCATGATGTTGATGAGTTGGAGGAGGAGGCACCTGAGGAGTAGGAATCGGAGGATGTTCCATTTCTAGGAGAGACAGATTTGGAGCTTGAGAGTGCACCACAGCCACCACCTCCATAGAGATAGGCAACTAAGGGAAGAGTCGGAAGACAACCACTTCAACTTCCACCTTATCCCCAAGAGTTGCACCTTCCAGCTCAAGCTCAAATCAACACATTTACCTACTACTTCCAGAGGAAAAGCACCAGCGGTGACCTTTGCCCATAAAAGGGGTGAAGGGAATCATTGATATCTTAGTGCAATATGAGTATCCTTGTAGTATTTAGATGCCTCGTGATGATCATCTCATGAGATACATTTATTTTTGTTTTGATGTGATTTTGTATTATCATGTTGGGACTTATGACACAAAACATATATCATATTTCAGTAACGATGTGTGGTGTCCAATTTGACATCTTATATATTAGTTTTATTTTCATATTTATGTAGCAAAATGTTTGTTTGATGTTGTTGTTGCTTTAGATGTTTAAAAAAATTATTACTATTGTATTTTTTAAGTTCTTGATATTTTTCCCAATATTGTCAATAAGTTATATTCTAGACCCCTGGTGATAAATTCATCAAGACAATAAATGGAACATTGGAATAAAGTAAATACCCTATAATGCATGATGAGATAAGATAAGATAATTTTATTAATGTCCGACTAATGACCACAAAAATAGGTCAAAGGGACTGCTAATTACAATGATGTCGTTACAAAGCAGGAGTACTAAAAGGTCTCCTAAAAAAGGAAAGATGCGGAAATTAAAGTAAAGTAAAGTAGGGTAGAGAAGAGAGTGAAATCTAAGCTGAGTCGTGAACAACCCTCAACTCCATGTTAGAATATGATGGATTGTGCTCGTTTTACCATAGACAATATCACTATTGTCACCCAACCATAGGCCGAAGCCACCCTCCGAGCACCTTAACCTTGACAGAGAATCATTCTGAAAGCAAACCCTAGGCTAGATAGCCAAACAAAGAGTGACGCACCTTTCTCCAAGGATAGCGCACCAAGCAAGAGCTAATCAGAGAGTCCAAACCATAACTAAGAGATAGTCCAAGCCAAAACCGAAATCTGCTAGCTGCAGCAGCTGCTCTCCTCCAAACTTGCGCACAAACTGGCCAACTGCAGTGCACACAAGTGTTGCTTCTGCAGTTCTGAGAATGCCTACCAGAATGAAGATTGGCCTCTTGTATTTATACTAAATCTGGCAAACTGCTTGGGCCGACTTCTCATTCTGGGTACTAATTCTTTAGTATATATTATTTCCTTTAGCCGACTTCTTCTCTTGCAGGCTAATAACCTAATACAAGTCATTCCCTTGAGCCGACTTGTCTTCTAGGTTAGTAACCAATCAATTAGGGTTTCTTCTTGCTTCCCGGAATATTATATTCTCGTTAGGTTTACATGTGGAGGTAAATACCTCCCGCAGCTACCATAATATCAACACTCCCTCCTAGCTAGGGAAGTATTGAAGGTAATGATCTTGAACACAAACATACCATTCACCCGGTAGCATCAACATAGTTGTATAGACTATCTCATGATTAGATCATGAGCACCATCATCACTATCAATGTCCTCAACTGCATCATCTCTTGAAACCATACTCCATCTGAGTAATCAAACAAGATGTTGGATAAGTCACTTACTCCATAGAGTGACACAAGAACCATTCTTCTAATCCGGACATATGTCCTAGAAGAATAAATGTCCTGGACCATTTTTCGTCTGCGAAATCTTTGTCCATTGATCATCCATCTAGCTGATAATCATTTCCAACATTGTTGATAGTCTTCAAGGCAATCGGAACAATATCATTCATTAGAGCACAACTGTGTCTATCCATAGTAGTACACAACTACAATCCAATGGTACACTACCACACCAAGTAGCACACAGATACTTGATCAGTGACGTATAGTCACAATCAGTGGAACACATCCACCACAGTAGCATACATCTACTGTCTAGAGACATACAGTCTCCATAACAATCATCTGA
>SNQJ01S0080039.1:0-21322 GCA_010110895.2 Picea sitchensis | reverse complement strand
TCTCGTCTAAATCATTATCAATCTTCTCCTTCTAAATATATCATGGTGGATTTTGTATTCTGTCATACTTGAACTTCTTTAGTATATTTAGTGAATATTTTCCTTGACTAAGGAAAATCTCATTGGTACTCTGTCATACTTCTTGTCCCAAGAAGTAGTGCATCATACTTAGATTTCTTCATCTCGAATTCAGAAGTCAAGCATTACATCAACAAGGCTTTCTGAATAAGTCATCAAAATCAGGGTTTCGTCACCAACACTATAATAATGTAGGTTTGGATCAGCAACATTCTTGCTCAAATCTAAACTCATCAAGAATCTATCTTTCTGATATAGTTTTTCAACTCATGGATGGCAGTACGAATGGAAGTGTATCGGGTTTACTGGATCAAGTGTCTTATCATAGACGACTCCCTCTGTTTGTGAGAAACCTTTGCCTATAGATCTAGTTTTGTATTTCTCGACACTTCCATCAGCTACATGTTTGATCTTATAGATCCACTTGGAAGTTACCACAGACTTCCCTTCTGGTCCTTGAATAATATCTTATACATCAATCTTTAAGATATACTGGTATTCTTCTGTTATGGCATCTTGCCATACCTGTTCTCATGTTGTTTTTCTAAGACAAGGAGGCTCAACATCAATAAGGTGGCTCATGACTGAAGGATAGCTTGAAAATCTCTTTTGCTTTCTCGGGATGTGCCTTGAGAGGCTTGTATGTTTCTCTACCTCTTGCAGAGTGAACCTAGGTAGGGCTTTTGTGCCCTACTGCAATATCTCTGAACATATCAACTGGAACAACTGGATCAATTGGAGTAATGTCTGTCTCCCTCTGAATTGTTGAAGGGGGAGAAGGTATTTGTCTTACTGTCAATCTCCATCTGAGATTTTCTGGATCTTTGAAAGGCTTTCTCTCTTACAGGGACAACATTTCTGTTTGTTCTTGTATGATGAACAAATTAAATATGGTTTGGACTCACGTACCAGGGATAATGGTCCAAATCTTTGAGAGCTCCTGTACTAGGAATAATATCCTTCATTTATTTGAAAAATGCAATCAACTATAAAATTAGAGATCAATTGATTTACCTAGTTGTAGTCATGTCCTTTTAGAGGAAGTACTTCTCCTCTCTCTTCTCTTCACACTTTTGAGGTGGATCTGGATCAATGTCAGCGGTGGAAGCATATTGTCTTCCTTTCTTCCTGGTTGGACAGTTCCTTGCAATGTGTCCATACTTGTCACATCTGAAGCACTGAATTTCTGAAACATCTCTTCTTTGATAACCTGGATTGGATGAAGACTTTCCACCTTTAAATGGTTGCCTAAAATTTCTTTTGAATTTTCCAACCTTCTTTGTATGAAGTGCAAGAGCATGATTTTCTTTTGAGGAATCTTCTACTCCTCTATTTCTAAGTCTAAGTTCTTCTTGAGTGCAATCTGTCCATAGACGCTCAAAGGTTGGTAGTGCTTCTCTTCCACTGATACTCTGAATGAAAGGCTCCCATGATTTTGGAAGATTCTGGAGAGTGGTTAAGACAAGTTCTCTATCAGACATGATTTCCCCAATGGTCTCTAGTTGTTTTTTGATCTCTGATAACTTCATAAAGAAGAGTGCAACTGTGTCATCCTTCGTCATCTTGGTACTTTGAAGTTGGCTCTTTAAGGTAAGAGCTCTGAGAGTGTTGTCACTTTCAAACATTCCTTTTAAAGTTTTATACATATCATAGGCTGTCTTCAAATTGGCAATACGGGGCAAGAGGTAATCTCTTACTGAGTAGATGATTATTTTTCTTTCTTTGACATCTTCTTCTTTTCTTATCTTCTTCTCTATATCTGTAGCTGTGTCTAGTAGAGTTTTAGTTGTTACATCCAAGAGGTCATCTTCTTCAATAGTGACTAGAAGCTTTGATTTCCAGGGGCTGAAGTTGCTTGCTCCATCAAGCCTATCTTCTACTAATGTTTTGTTGTTCATTTGATTGGTTTCTTCGAATACTTGCTGACTGGATTTTGAAAACCTAATGATTAGCTTGAATTAGCAACCTTGGATTATTTTGGACTTTTGATTGCCAATAATCAATTTTGTAGTATCACAGAGATGCTTGCTGATTCAAGAAAACGTTTCTTCAGAAACCCAAAATTAATATTCTGTAGGAATTTTCGGCACCCTAGAAACCCTAGGTCCAAAAATCAAAATTTCTCGAAATTTAGTTTTAAGAGCTTCTGGAGATGCACTGGAAGAGGCCATACTCTTCTATGCCAAAAGTAGCCCCAGCGTCCAAGTATTAAGGGTTGAATCACCCCTGAAAAGGAGGTCGTACGGAATTTTTTGGAAACCTTAGGAGTGTCGTACAGTTCTGCAAAAGAGGAGGGATGACTGGAAAAAGCTTGTAGCTTGTGCAATGGGTTCTTCAAGACCTATACTTTGATACCATGTTGATTTTTCAATGTATTAGGTTAAGCATGAAGTTTATTCCATTTTATCATTTAACCATAACCATAAATGCTGCAGCAACCAAGATCACAAGAAGAAGCACCATGCACAAGAACACAAAATGTATCCTGGGAAACCCTTCTCAACAAGGGAAGAAAACCCAACCAAATCCTTTCTTATATTCTTCAAGAGAAAGACCTTCACCACCAAGAAAGACCTAGCACACAAGAGGGTGCTCAAACCCTAGAACTCTAGCGCCCAAGAGAGGTGCGCACCTTTACCCAAAGAAGTGTACTTGCTGAAATTTTCAAACTCACAAGAAGGATATGATTCCACAATGGGGAATCTTCCTTTACTTATATTAGACTTGTCCTATCAACAGAAGTGTCTATTGGCTCAACAGGGCCGATCTCTTCTAAGTCATATTATAATTATAATTATAATAATAATAATTATTATTATTATTATTATTATTATTATTATTAGCCAGACTAATTATCTTTTACATTTATTATTACTCATATTAAGGTGGGGTCGACCTGTACCCTTTACATAACAATTAGGGTTACAGGCAGGTCTGACTCTTGAACAATATATAGCAAAGGATCTAATACACCCACTAGTGCTCATCCACTAGGGGCACATCCATAGGGATGGCATATCTCTGGTTCACTGCATTACGTAGAGGAACCAGATCTTCACACGTTCACTTGTGCTCGTCCACAAGCACGTCCACTCTACAGATCTTCTTTCTCACTGCCTCACACAAAAGAATCATCTGGAGTCTTCTCGTTAACTCTGTTGCTCAGAAGAGGCTAATACATCATCTTCATTTATGTTCACATGACAATGCACCCAGCACTTTGGGATTTCACACGTTCACCTTGTGCTCAACAGATCACCTTTCCCACTGGATAATCATCTAGAGTTCTTCTCAACTCTTTGAACGAAGGAGGTCATCTCTACGTTCCTAGCTCTGTCTCAGGCAGGAACCACGTACCCTTCTTAGGGACTTTCTCTCAAGTTTGTAAGCTGAGAGAAAGACTCGCATAGCTGCAATGATCCACACCTCACAGGTTTGTAAGCTGGAGAATGTCTCACATAGTTGCATTCATCAACAATCCAAATCGTACTCCTCTGGACTGAGTTGAGATAATCTGTGAGAACACCTATGTGATAGGTGAGTCGTACTCCTCTGGAATGAGATGAGATGACTTGTGTTGGTCTCTTGTTGTGCTCCTCTGGACTAAGTTGAGGTGACTTGAGATGGTCTCCTGTCGTACTCCTATGGACTTAGTTGAGTCGACTTGAGATGGCTCTCTAGTTCGTACTCCTATCGATTTAGTTGAGTTGATCTGTTTGAGAGTGACATCCCTTGTGGTTGAGCACATGTGGACTTGTCCCTAGTGGCAGAGCACTAGAGGATGTGTGTGAGACCCCTTGCTATATTGTCAAAGAGTAAGACTATTGTAAAACCCTAATTTGTATTGTGAAGGGTACAAGTCGGCCCTACTGTGTAAAGACAATTAATATTATGTAAAAGACTAATTATATTATTGAGTTGTACAAGTCAGCTCTGTTATGCCAGTAGACATGTCTATTCATTGAGTTAGGTCATGTATATAGTATAGAGATACATCCCCATTGTGGATCATATCTCATTCACTCAACACATTCACTTGGAGAGCTGAAATTTGGTGCGCACTTCTTATTCGCTATCTTTCTTGGTCATAGAGCACGCTCTTGTGTCCGCTAGGGTTTTGTCTTGAGGGCCACCTTTGTTGGAACCCATATTTTCGATGGAGAGGGTTTCTTCTCTTGGCAATATAGCAAAGGGTTGTTGGGTTTTTCCCTTGGTTGAGAAGGGTTTTCCCAGGAGAACTTCTTGTGTCTTATGCATGGTTATTCTTCTTGTGATCTTGGTTTACTGCAGCAATTGTATTGTGTTGTTGCATTGTTTATGGTTCAAGTTCATGCTAAATTGAAAAGAAACTACTTATGCTTGAGCCATCATTAAAAATTCAACAGCTTCCTCATGGAAAGTCACATCTCTGTTTACCTCTATCTGCCTCTAACCTGGTACATATATCCTATAAGCCTTGGAGTTCTCACTGTACCCCACAAAAATCCCTTCCTTGCTTGAGGGTTTCATCTTTGTCCTCTTTTCCTTAGGGACATGAATATACACTAGACATCCAAATATCCTTAGATGCCCTACTTCAGGTTTGATCCCTGATAATCCCTCTTCAGGAGTCTTGTCCTTCAAGATAGCATGCAGACACCTATTCTAAATATACACGCTAGTGGAGGTAGCTTCTTCCCATAAAGATTTTGGCAGATCCTGGTCAAACATCGTGGATTTCATTGCCTCACAAATTGTCCTGTTTTTCCTCTCAGCAACTCCATTTTGTTGAAATAATGTAACTGCAAAGAGTATTCTAATTATTATTGATGTATTATTCATTAGATCAATCCCCTTTTGCGGATTGATCATGTCAAGTATTGTAAATGACAAAATCCCCTTTTGTGGATTGGTCAAACCCTAATTGTAATGGGCTAAATGAAAAGTCGGCCCCAAAATATATTAAAGTGGTTATAACCACCCAGAATATTATTAAAGTGGTTATAGCCACCCAGATTGAGAAGTCGGCTCTGCCAGTGAAAAGACACCTCACTCCAGCGCCTACTAGATTGTATAAATAAAGAGGCTAGCGCCTCATTTGGACACACACTCACTTGTTCATCAAAGCGCAAGTTTGGAGCTGCAGTTGGAGAAGAAGAAGAGAGAGAGAGGCGCACTTCTTGCAGAGGACTTTCTGTATTTGTTTGAGTTATCTCTTGGCATTGTATTGGCTATCTATATTAAGAAAGTTTTTGTTGGGTTTTCTCCCCCATGAGGGTTTCCCAGGATAAATGATGTGTCTCTTGTGATTGTGTATTTCTCAGTGATCCTATCTATGCTATTGTTATCTAATGAAATGAAGTGAAACTCAATAATAGCTTAAACCTTAACATGGTATTAGAGCTAAGTTGAAGAGAGCATCTTTCACAAGAGAAAGAGAAAAACGTCATTGTTGTCGTACATGCAAATTAGGGTTTTTTATTGAAGAATAGTTTCAACCTCAAAACCATCTAGAAAAGTGCACCCCAACCCAAGGAATTCTTTGGCACCTTCAGCGCACCTTTTCAGTGGGTAGATCTCACGGAAAGTGAAACCCTAGTTTTCACCGGTACTAGAAAACCATAAGCACCAGTCCAGAAATCTGTTGGTCAAGTTTGAAGGGGTAAAAGTTGGAATTTTAGAAATTTGACTACACCAGCTTACTCGCCTCAGCTCAACACATCTATCCCCTGGATCAGAATTTCAAAATTTGAAGTTTGAAAAATTAGGGTTTCCTCTTAAAACCCTAAGTTGCAGTTGCAGTTGCAGTATCAATTGCAGTTGCAGTACTAGTTGAAGTATCAGTTGTAGTACCAGTTGCAGTCACCCTTGAAGTTTTTAAAGAGTTGGTGATTATTGTCGCTGCTACCAGATGGTGCCACTACCTGCAAATGCTATCAGAGGTATGTACTCACATATGTTTAAATTGCTAAGCGTTAAAGGGTATTTGCAGGAGAAGGGATCTCTTGCCATAGATCCAGAAGGATCTCAAGATCCAATACATTCAGAGGAATAATGCAACTCGGGTTTGATTATTCTGATATACATCTAGTTGTTATGACAGTGTTGCATGTTGAAGCTATGACCATCATACTAACCTTTGGTCAAAATATTAGATTGATTAAAGTAGAGATCATAGAGCTCATTCTCTAACCCAAGCTTCTGTCAAGATAGCATATTGTCTTAGTACAGAAGACAGGTTGAAGAAAGCACTTGTCATCTTGAGTGAAGGAGACTTGGAAGAAAAGTAACACACTCATTCTTGAGAACAAAACTCCAGGTTCCAGGTTTGAATGATTAAGTAGCTAAGATTCAAAACGTGCAAGTGTCAAGAAAACACTATAGTGCTTGGTAGCATTTGAGCATATTGAGATAAATGCTTAATGTATTTATTTGAATGATACAACTAACATCTCCTCTAGGAGAAACCTCTTGTGTTAGTTCTAGGTTGCCATGGAGGAATGTTTGATCACAAACTATAAGAGTGTTGACCTCATTCTGTATTGTATTTCTTACTTTTGATCTTTGCTTCAAACAGGTCACAAGTGAAAGCTTTAAAAGAGCTACTGTAATGATTGTTCGTGCTATTGCTTTATCTACTATTATCAAAAGAGTATTGTTCTTGCTTGTTGTTTTGTTGACCTTGTTTCAAGTCACAGGTGATAACTTTGAGGAAGCTATAGTGAAGGTTGTTGAAGGCAACATATTATATGAGACATGAAGCAGAGTATGTACATGACCATATACACTCATGTACCAAAGAAGATGAAGAAGAAGCTATCTCTTGAGATTCAAAGTATCTCATATGAAGATTGATTGAAAGGAGCAGAAGGCTCCAAAGATGACCRAACATTAGARCRGGAAGCAKAWCTYRYTTGAAGCMTGACTYTRTYTTYCAYATYTAGACTTGGTATTCAACACCAAGTATACCCTGTAAGAGATGATGARGTCCTTRTAGAMTMAGAAGAAATCRAGAGTAAGCCTGATCTCARAARGKATCADATGAAGAGWCAACTYCCAKGACTGGGAGACAGATRYYRTGAGAAGACTARATCGTAGCTTCAKAAACTTCTAGSAGATATGAAATCTCCTGGGAAGATTCCCTTGTTTCAGTGACAAAGAAGGAAGCCAGTCAGAAAGACTAGGATATGGATTCTTCTGTGAGAAGAGAAGTCAGTATTGACTTCCAATATTGATCTATACAGATCAAACATGTTGCAGATGTACAAAGCTTGATGTATGCCCAGAGGACTCTCCCAGCAAAAGGGAGAAGACTATGACGAGACACTTATTGAAGAAATAGTTCCAGTATTTATGAAGACAACCAGAACAACCATGATTCATATATAGTATGAGATGCAGGGGGAGCCATCCCCATATTTAAAATCGAGTGGCAGTTGGTGCAATACATTAGTTGGGTCATGGAGACATGACTACAATGTAAGATAGAGTTATCTCCATGAAAGAAGAAGAGCTATCTTCAGTATCAGTTATTGAGCCACTCTCAGTTTCAAATGAAATTGTTGCCGTGATAGAATAAGAGGTGTTACTCTCAGATTTTAGCAGCCACAGTGAGGATGAAGCAATCATTCTCAGTCGTAGAGCAGGTGCAGGTGCAGATGCAGAGTCCCAGTTCCAGAAAGAACAGTTGCAGAGAGAGTAGAGGACATACTCCCAGACAATGAGACAGATAAGTGCTTTGCAGAAAGCACATAGAGCGAGCACATGATTGTGCAGATTGAGTTGCAGCTGAGCAAGTGTACCAGATTGGTACAATGTAATGAGAAAAATTGATTTGAAGATTGAAAATAGAAAGACTCGTGTCTGCCAGTTGAGGAAGGATCTGTACGTGTTGAAGCAAGCTCCTAGAGCTTGATATTGCAGAGGACAGACAATTTTCTGACGAGCTTGGGCTTTACCAAGAGTAAAGTTGATTCTAACCTCTACTTCAAGGTTATGAATGATGAGCCGGTGATATTGTTGTTGTATGTGGATGACTTATTCTTAACTGGAGAAGAAAAACTCATCACCGAATGTAAGAAGAAGCTCGCTTCAAAATTTGAGATGAAAGACCTTGGCCTAATGCCTTATTTCTTAGGTCTTGAGGTATGGCAAAGCCCAGAGAGAATCTTCCTTAACCAAGGGAAGTATGCAGTTGAAATCGTGAAGAGATTTGATATGTTGGAGTGCAAGTCCATGAATACACCCATGGAAATGAAGCTGAAGCTTCTGGTCGACACTTTGTCAGAATTGATTGATGCCACGTTGTATAGACAGATCATTGGATCGTTGATGTGTCTGACGAACACCAAACCAGATATATGTTTTGTTGTGAACACTTTGAGTTAGTTTCTGGTGGAACCCAGACATGTTCACCTAGTTGTTGCAAAACATGTGATGAGGTACCTTAAGGGTACGTTAGATTGTGGTCTCAGTTAATGATGGAGATCATGACTTCACACTGAGTGGGTACACTGATTCAGATTGGGCTGGAAGTGTCTCTGACAGGAAGAGCACTTCAAGATGTTTCAGTTTGGGATTAGCCATGATTTCATAGCAGAGTAAGAAGCAATCAAGCATTGCTCTCAGTACAACGGAAGCAGAATACATTGTTGTGTGTTCTGCCAGTTGTGAAGCCATATGGCTTCGTAAGTTGTTGACTAGTCTATTCGACCTAGAGATGGAAGCAACCACGATCCTATGTGATAACCAAAGCTGCATAAAGATAACAGAGAATCATGTATTTCATGACAAGTCGAAACACATAGAGATCCGATACCATTACATCCATGACATGGTACAAAGAGGAGCCATAAAGCTCCAATATGTTAGCACGGATGAACAGGTTGCCGATGTGTTGACCAAGCCTCTATCTCGTGTAAAGTTTGAGCACTTTCAAGATAAGCTCGATATAGTCCGAAAGGACCTCCCTCGATAGGGGGAGTAGTGTTGTGTTGATATGCCAGCCTAGTGTTGTGCTTCCAGCTTAATTGTTGTGTCGAGATGTCAGCCTAGTGCTGTGCTTCCAGCTTAATTGTTGTGTTGAGATGTTAGCCGAGTGTTGTGCTTCCAGCTTAATTGTTGTGTTGAGATGCCAGCCTAGTGTTGTGCTTCCAACTTAATTGTTGTGTTGAGATGCCAGTCGAGTGTTGTGCTTCCAGCTTAATTGTTGTGTTGAGATGCCAGCCGAGTGTTGTGCTTCTAGCATAATTGCTGTGTTGAGATGTCAGCCAAGTGTTGCGCTTCCATCTTAATTGTTGTGTTGAGATGCCAGTCGAGTGTTGTGCTTCCAGCTTAATTGTTGTGTTGAGATTCCAGCTTAATTGTTGATGCCAGCTTAATTGGTGTGTTGAGATTCCAGCTTAATTACTAATGCCAGCTTAATTGTTGATGCCAGCTTAATTGTTGTGTTGAGATTCCAGCTTAATTACTAATGCCAGCTTAATTGTTGTGTTGTGATTCCAGCTTAATTGTTCTGTTGTGATTCCAGCTTAATTGTTGTGATGATGTGTCAGCTTAAGTGTTGTGATGCCAGTCTCATGCTGATGACATGCCAGCCTCGTGTTGTGATGATGTGTCAGTCTCGTGCTGTGATGATGTGTTGTCAGCTTCGTGCTGTGATGCCAACTTCGTGCTGAAGACTCTCATCCTAGTGCTCATGTTGATGATGCTCCAGCCTTTGTGTTGTGATATTGTTGCTTTTGATGTTGTATCAGCCTTGTGTTGTTATTGATGATGATGATGTATTAGTGTTATACTAATCCATGTTGATGCAGTTTATGAAGATGATGCCACTTCAGCTTCTTGCTGAAGTTGATGATGATGATGCCACTTCAGTGTCTTGCTGAAGATGATGCCACTTTAGTCTCTTGCTGAAGATGATGATGATGATGCCACTTCAGCGCCTTGCTGAAGATGACTATGATGATGATGATGTTATTTCATCTTTTATGCCGAAGATGATGATGTTACTTTAGCCTCACGCTGAAGATGATGGTGAGGTTATCTTAGCCTCATGTTGATGAGGATGATGATGCCATTCCAGCTCCCTGCTGTGAATGATGATGTTGATGATGAGAAAAACTTCTGATGATTTATAGATACGCCAATCAGTGTTCCAAGATGTTGTTGATGATGTTGCCCTCTCTCTCACCTGATGTTGTTGTAGAATACCCTTCTTGTTAAGGGGGAGTGTTGAAATAATGTAATTGCAAAGAGTATTCTAATTATTATCGATGTATTATTCATTATATCAATCCCCTTTTGCGGATTGATCATGTCAGGTAATGTAAATGACCAAATCCCCTTTTGCGGATTGGTCAAACCCTTATTGTAATGGGCTAAATGAAAAGTCGGCCCCAAAATATATTAAAGTGGTTATAACCACCCAGAATATTATTAAAGTGGTTATAACCACCCAGATTGAGAAGTTGGCCCTGCCAGTGAAAAGACACCTCACTCCAGCACCTGCCAGATTGTATAAATAAAGAGGCTAGCGCCTCATTTGGACACACACTCACTTGTTCATCAGAGCGCAAGTTTGGAGCTGCAGTTGGAGAAGAAGAAGAGAGAGAGAGAGAGAGAGGCGCACTTCTTGCAGAGGACTATATGTATTTGTTTGAGTTATCTCTCGGCATTGTATTGACTATCTATATTAAGGAAGTTTTTGTTGGGTTTTCTCCTCCATGAGGGTTTCCCAGAATAAATGATGTGTCTCTTGTGATTGTGTATTTCTCAGTGATCCTATCTATGTTATTGTTATCTAATGAAATGAAGTGAAACTCAATAATAGCTTAAACCTTAACACATTTTGCTAAGGGTTATATGGCACGATCAATTGTCTCTTGATTCTTGCTTCCTTACAGAAATCCTCAAACTTGAGAGATTCAAACTCTCCTCCATTGTCTGTTCTAAGGGTTCTGATGTGTTTCCCTGTCTACTTTTCAATAAAGGCTTTATACTCTTTGAATTTATCAAATGTGTCACTTTTATCTTTAAGGAAATATATCCAACATTTTCTTGAGTAATCATCAAAAAAAATAACATAATACAAACCACCAATGAGTGAGGGACATGAGATGGGACCACAAACATCAGAATGAACCAGATCTAAGATGCCCTGAGCTCTGTTGTCAAACTAGGAAATGCTTTCTTTATATTTTTACCTAGCATGCATCCCTTACAAATTTCATTTTTACTAAGAGAAATAAAGGGCACGCCACATACTTTGTTCTGTCGATTCTGAAGTGCTTTGTAATGAAAATGTCCAAGTCTTTTGTGCCACAACTCGCTAGAGCTAGTCGCATCATGAGCCAATGCTTCAACTGACTATCCTATCACGATGTACAGTCCACCTCTACGAATCCCAATGGGTTATGTTGTACTCAAGTGGCTACCTTTAGCCCACAGTAGTGCCTTCCTGTCCTTAAAGACCACCCAATATCCCTTGTCCTCAAGGGTTGCAACTAATAGAAGATTCTTCTTGGACCCTGGAACATATAATACTTCATCAACATGAAGTTTATCCCTAGATTCCAATATGAAGGAGATAGAGCCTACTCCCTCTATCTTGTAATATTTGTCATTCCCAAGCTCAACCAGCTCTGCAAAAGATTTTGTCCTAAAATCTGAGAGGATCTCCTTATACCCTGTCATGTGCTTTGATGCACCACTGTCTACTACCCAAGTTTTCGGCCTTGTGAAAACTGAACTGGATAAGGCAGAAACCAAGTAATATTCCTTTCTATTTTCACTCTCATTATGAGGACTTTTTTGTTTTCTTTTGGATTCATCATCCTCAACAGTTGAGGCATGTTTCCCTTTCCTTGGATTTTAATTCCTATACCAGTAGTCTCTAGCAAAATGACCCAACTTATTGCAACTAAAGCATCTAATCTTAGATGTATCAATACTTTTGTCTTTGATCGTACCTTTGGTGTTTGACTTCCTCTGAGAGCCTTTCTGGAAAGTGACTTTCTTCTTTCCTTTGAATCTCGATACTAATGTTGAATGCTCTTCTTTGGTAGGCTCGCCCCTGGTAGCAGTGTGACTCTCCTCTTGAAGGTAATCATGCCATAACCTCTCTAACGTGGGTTGAATCTCTCTCCCACTCACACTAGATAAGAAGGTCTCCCATGAAGAAGGAAGAGCATCAAATATGGCATGCACTAAGTCATCATTGTCCACTATGACACATGTGACCAGAAGCTTATCTTTGATATGGGCTATTCTGGAACAGAAAGATACTACTGATTCACCTTTCTCCATCTTCAAATACTTAAGCTTGTGCTTAAGTGTCCTCTTCTAACTTGGAGTCTGTTTCTCATACAGACTCACCAAGGTATCCATACAGTCATTGGCAGTCATCAACGAAGTCATCGTTGGCATTATACTATCTTTGACTGAGTCAAAAATGATTCGCTTGGCCTTTGTTTGACTCTTCCTGAAGGTCGCTCTTCCCGCATTAGTAGTGGGTTCCTCCAACACCATGGTCACACACTGCTCAAGATCATGCTCCTGCAAAATATTTGTTATCCGGAGCTTCCACACATTGAAGTTGGCAGCTCCTTCGAGCTTATCCTCGGCCCTCACTGAAATGGAGGATGTCTTGGGCCTCACACTGGAAACTTTATGAAGCTTGCTTGGATCTGTGTGTACCTGTTGCTACATTTCAACAAGCTTATCACACCCTAAGCTCTGATACCATTTTAAATTATAAGCTTGATTTCTTATGTGGATTATTTCTTTAAATTCTTCAACACTCTGATTTCAGCTTAGTACATTTCAACAATATAGAACCATAATTGAATAGCAATAACCATGTAGATACATAAGCATGCACATCAACAACACATATACCTTAAAGAAACCCTGTACAGGGAGAAAAACCCCAACAAACGATCTTCCTTTATTGCATTAATAATGTATGATCACTTACAAATATCCACCATGAAAAACCTGTTCTTAAATGAGCTTGTCAAAACGACTTAGACCAAACTGTAGACCCTGTAGAAGAAGAGAGACTTAGCTAATATAATCTCTTATTATTGACCAGCACTATGGAAGATATCATGCGTTGCCTAGGTTTTGCTTTGTTGTCCTTTACATGACTAATATACAGCCTCAACTAACAGGGATATACGTTGTCTTTCTTGACTAATATGCTGTCATTTTCCTTGACTGATATGTTGTTTTTCTTTGACTGTTATGTTGTCCTTTCCTTGACTATTATGATGTCCTTTCTTTGACCATTATGTTGTCCTTTTCTTGACAGATATACATTGTCTTCTTGTTGATATCTAACATTGATATCTATGTTGTCTTCTTACACTGATATGTATGAGCACTCACAGCTTTCTTATGCCTACACCCTCACACTGCAAAACACAATGAATAAGAAGGGTCGACCTCTTCTTATATAAGAATGGAGAGGTGAAGGAAAGGGCTCAAATTAGCATCTTGAATGCATGGAGAGGTGAAGGAAAGCATGAATTCAAGATGCTAATTCAAACCCTTTTCTTCACCTCTCCATTCTTATATAAGAAAAGGTCGACCCTTCTTCTTATTCATTGTGTTTTGCAGTGTGAGGGTGTAGGAATAAGAAGGTTGTGAGTGTTGATATATATCAGTGTAATAAGGAAGCATAGATATCAATGTTAGATATCAGCAAGAAGGCAGCGTATATCTGTCAAGAAAATGACTACTTAACAATCAAGGAAAGAACAGCATAACAGTCAAAGAAAAACAACATATCAGTCAAGAAAAAAGGGAAACATATCAATCAAGAAAAAGGGTAACATATCAATAAAGAAAGGCAGTGTATATCCTCGTTAGGTGAGGCTATATATCAGTCCTGTAAATGACAGCAAAGCAATACCCATGCAGCGCATGGCATCTTCCATAGATTTGGTTAACAACAAGAGATTATATCAGTCAAGTCTCTCTTCTTCTACAAGGTCTTACAGTCTGGTCTAAATCATCTTGGCAAACTCATTTAAGAGCAGATTTTTCATGGTGGATATTTGTAAGTGATCATACTATATTAATGCAATAAAGGAAGATCGTTTGTTGGGGTTTTTCTCCATGTACAGGGTTTCCCCAAGGTATATGTGTTGTTGATATGCATGCTTATGTATCTACATGGTTATTGCTATCCAGTTATGATTCTATATTGTTGAAATATACTAAGCTGGAATCAAAGTGTTAAAGAATTTAAAGAAATAATCCACATAAGAAATCAAGCTCATAATTTAACATGGTCTCAGAGCTTAGGGTGTGATAAGTTTGTTGGAGTGCAGCAGCAGGTACACAGATCCAAAAAAGTTTGATTAAGTTTCTAGTGTGAGGTCCATGGCATCCTCCATTTCAATCAGGGTTGAGGATAGGCTCGAAGGACCTGCCAACTTCAATGTGTGGAAGCTCCGGATAACAAATATTTTCCAGGAGCATGATTTTGAGTAGTATGTGACCACAGTGGTGGAGGAACTCACCACTAATGCAGGAAGAACGACCTTCAGGAAGAGTCAAACAAAGGCTAAGCGAATCATCTTTGACTCGATCAAAGATAGTATAATGTCGGCGATGACTTCGTTAATAAATGCCAAGGACTGTATGGATACCTTAGTGAATCTGTATGAGAAACAAACTCCAAGTCAGAAGAGGACACTTAAGCACAAGTTTAAATATTTGAATATGGAAAAAGGTGAATCAGTAGCATCTTTTTGTTCCAGAATAGCCCAGATTAGAGATCTGTTTCTTGTCAAAGGTGTCACAGTGGACGATGATGACTTAGTGAAGGCCATATTTGATGGTCTTCCTTCTTCATGGGGGACCTTCTTATCCGGTGTGAGTGGGAGAGAGATTCAGTCCACGTTTAAGAGGTTATGGCATGATTGCCTCCAAGAGGAGAGTCGCACTGCTACGATGAGCGAGCCAACCAAAGAAGAGCATTCGACATTAGCATCAAGATTCAAGGGAAAGAAGAAAGTCACTTTCCAGAAAGGCTCTCAGAGGAAGTCAAACACCAAAGGTACGTTCAAAGGCAAAAGTATTGATATATCTAAGATTAAATGCTTTAGTTGCAATACGTTGGGTCATTTTGGTAGAGACTGTTGGTATAGGAAGAAAAATCCAAAGAAAGAGAAACATCATGCCTCAACTACTAAGGATGATGAATCCAAAAGAAAACAAAAAAGTCCTTATAATGAGAAAGAAAATAGAAAAGAATATTACCTGGTTTCTGCCTTATCCAATTCAGTTTTCACGGGGTCGAAAACTTGGTTAATAGACAGTGTTGCATCAAAGCACATGACAGGGTACAAGGAGATCCTCTCAAATTTCAAGGCAAAATCTTTTGCAGAGCAAGTTGAGCTTGGGGATGACAAATGTTACAAGATAGAGGGAGTAGGCTCTATCTCCTTCAGATTGGAATCTGGGGTTAGACTTCATGTTGATGAAGTATTATATGTCCTAGGGCTCAAGAAGAATATTCTATCAGTTGCAATCCTTAAGGACAAGGGATATTAGGTGATCTTCAACGATGGGAAGGCACTACTGTGGACTAAAGGTAGCCACTTGAGTACAGCAAAACCCATTGGGACTCGCAGAGGTGGACTGTACACCGTGACAGAACAGTCAGTTCAAGCATTGGCTCATGATGCAACTAGCTTCAACGAGTTGTGGCACAGAAGACTTGTACATCTTCATTACAAAGCACTTCCAGATCTGCAGAACATGGTATGTGGCATGCCCTCTATTTCTCTTAGTAAAAATGAAATTGTAAAGGATGCATGCTCGGTAAAAATATAAAGAAAGCATTTCCTAGTAGTGACAGCAGAGCTCAGGGCATCTTAGATCTGGTTCATTCTGATGTATGTGGTCCCATGTAATCTCCCTCACTCAGTGGTTGTTTGTATTATGTCATTTTTATTGATGATTACTCAAGAAAATGTTCGATATATTTCCTTAAAGCTAAAAGTGAAACATTTGATAAATTCAAAGAGTATAAAGCCTTTATTGAAAAGCAGACAGGGAAACACAACAGAACCCTTAGAAAAGACAATGGAGRAGAGTTTGAATCTCTCCAATTTGAGGATTTTTGTAAGGAAGCAGGAATCAAGAGACAATTGAYTGTGTCGTATAACCCTCAGCAAAATAGAGTTGTTCAGAGGAAAAACAGAACAATTTGTGAGGCAGCAAAAGCCATGATGTTTGACCAGGATCTGCCAAATTCTTTATGGGCAGAAGCTACCTCCACTGACATGTATATTCAGAACAAGTGTCCACATGCTATATTGAAGGACAAGACCCCTAAAGAGGTCTTCTCAGAGATCAAACCTGAAGTAGGGCATCTAAGGATATTTGGGTGTCCAGTGTATATTCATGTCCCCAAGGAAAAGAGTACAAAGATGGAACCCTCAAGAAAGAAAGGGATTTTTGTGGGGTACAGTGAGAAATCCAAAGCTTACAGGATATATGTACTAGGTCAGAGGCAGATAGAGGTAAGCAGAGATGTGACTTTCCATGAGGAAGCCGCATTCAAGAAATCCAGAAAGCTTCAACAGGAATCAGAAGCAATTCAGCCAACTTCACCCTCTTCTGAAAATAAAGAGTCAGATGATCAGAGGGGGGAACCTCATGAAGGGCCAAGTGATGAGCCCCTAGAACATGTTGAAGAGTTAGAAAGAACTCTTGAAGGACCTCCAGCCAAAAGGAAGCCACGGTGGCTTAAAGAAACAGTGCAGGAAGCAGAAAAGATAGTTGCTCCCAAAGGAAATTTCAGGGAAAGTAAGAGGCCTCACAGGTTTGGAGGCTATGTTGCACTGATAAGCAACATTAGTGATGCCGAACCTTCTTCATTTGAAGAAGCAAATAAATTACAAGTATGGAAGAATGACATGCTTGAGAAATACAGGTCTATTCTAAAGAACAATGTTTGGGACATTGTGCCGAGGCCAAAGGACAAATCTGTGGTCTTTTCCAAATGGATCTATAAGATCAAACATGCAATTGATGGGAGAGTGGAAAAGTTCAAAGCAAGATTTGTAGCCAAAGGCTTCACTCAGAAAGAAGGAATTGACTACGAGGAGACTTTTCCCCTGTAACCAGGTATACCTCCATTCGAGCTATTATTACATTAGCTTCAGTTCTTGGTTGGAAGCTACATCAGATGGATGTAAAAACAACATTCTTGAATGCAAAGATTGAACAGGAGGTCTTTGTGGAACAACTAGATGGTTTTGAACTGCATAACAAAGACACTCATGAATGCAAGCTAAGGAAGGCCTTGTATGGTCTTAAGCAGGCTCCCAGAGTTTGGTATGACAGGATTGATGGCTTTCTTAAAAGCATGGGCTTTCTTAAAAGCTTGGGCTTTCAGAAAAGTGATGTTGATGCAAATCTATACTTCAAGGTAAGAGGGAACCAACCTATTATACTAATCATGTATGTTGATTATCTCTTTCTAACAGGAGATGAAGGGCTCATAGCCTGGTGTAAGAGGGAGCTAATCTAAGAATTGAAGATGAAAAACTTAGGCTTGATGCATTACTTCCTAGGATTGAAGTGTGGCAAAGACAGGGTTGTTAATGTTTATGCCATTATTATAGTTCTTTGCATTTCAATAGATAAGAGCATCATAAGAACAAGATCACTGAGAAATACACATCCACAAGAGACACAGCATTTATCCTGGGATAATACATCCACAAGACAGAAAGATTTTTCCTGGGAAAACCTCTAGGGAAGAAAACCCAGTAGAAACTTCCTTATCATAATAGCTTATTAATGTTCAAGAGATAACTCAAAACCAATATGTAAAAGTCCTCAAGAGATGCGCCACACTTATTCTCCTCTCAACTTGTAATTGCGAAATTTCTTTGTTCTATGCAGAGAAATGAGCAAGGAGGTAGTCTTAGAAGTGAGGCGCTTAGTCTCTTGTTTATATCAATTCAATGCAGGAAGAGTCACCATCCGCAAAATACCACACTGGGTGGTAAACCACCTTACTAATTCTCGCCTTCCATTTATAACTGCCGGGCCAACTTCTTATTCTCAGATTGTAATTGTCCATGACCAATCCGTAAGCAAAGGATTGTGATCCCTATAATTATCACATGATTAACCAATGGGATTAATCCAATAACAATAATAATAATAATGACATGATTAATCCCTCAATGGGATTGTTGACCGCCATTCAAGACAAAATTTAACCCATGTATCATGAAGATTATCTATGTAGAAGACAACATGGTATTCTAATCGTATCTCGACACCCCAAGACTTAAATTTTGTAAACTGGATTGCACTCTCTGCTGCGGGCTTATAATGTAATAAATGTCCTGCATGATCATAGTTAGGTCTGTGTACCTCATAGATCCATCAAAGGGGAGCTCCTTTCATCGGGGTTTTTTTAATCCTCAGGTTATCAACTGGGACAAGCCCTACCGACTTTGGAGTTTTTCCTTCCATTGATTCCAAAGTGGTGGAAGGCCTGATGGTCCTTCCATTCATTGAGTTAAACTTCTTTAGGATTATTGTAAATGACCGTGCTATTCAAGTTTCGTGGAATTTCGCCGAGTCTAGATAGGTTTTTTTAATTGAATTAAATTTTAAAAATTTAATTAATTAATTGTTTTTTTTGAGCAATATTGTAAAAACTTCGCCTTTTGGGAGAAAGATAAGGGTATTTGTGTTCAAAATGAATGGAACAACACTCCGTACACCCATTGGCCAAGTTTCATCTCATTCGGACTATTTTTGCTTTGTCTTAGTCCACTTAGAGTCAGGCTAGGGCAAAACAGCAATTTTAATTGCTAAGATGATACTATTAAAAATGTCATAAAACATTGGAATTTTTGAGTTTGTGAGTGAGTTAAGAGGCAAATGAGCAAGTTAGGATCCTCCTAACCTACTCCAAACCTATCCTAACTTTTCCCAACTTAATTCAACCAATTATTTCACTTTTTCCACTTTCTCATTTTTACCCTAAGGGGAAAACGACCCACCAACAACCAACTTCTAACCCAGCCTTGGGAAGTTCAAGAGACACTCCACACATGTGTGGAGCTTCCCTAGACTACCAAACCCAATTAAACCCTAAAACTCAACCCCTTTACCTAACTCCTCTCACTCTTTCTCTCTCTCCCAAGCTCCCTTTGAAGGCCTCTGATGCTGGAAGTTGTTACACCTTCTAATTAAATCAACCAAAATTATTTTTAGCATTTGGGTCTTCCTCTTAGACTAAGTGCGCCCTTCTTGGATGGATAAACATCCTATCCAACCCTTCCACCTCACCTTTCCATCATTGCATGAGTCAAACCCTAGCCTGGGCGCCCCATTCTTGGGATTTGATCTCTAGCTATTGGATTTGACACTATACTCATCCAAGTGCCTTCACTTTGCCTCCTAGGGGTATAAAAGGAACCCTTCCTCACTCTCTTCACCAATATTTGTGCTAACACTACTATGCTCAAATTTCTCCTTTCCCATCTTCTGCTCTTGCCATCTCACATTCAACTCATTTCTCTCTATTTTGCAATGAGAGCTTTGGAGGATCATTTGTGCATTTTTTAGTATTCTTCTGGCTCCATACACATGAAGTGATGTTGTTTACCTTTTATTGATATGCTCATAGAAAGTAGTAGATCTTTGGTTCAAAGTATTTTGCTTAGGGTAAGCTAGTTAAAGAGTATCTGCTGGGCCACATTTATTTTTGGGTAAACTAGGATTTGCAAGTAGTTTCATTCTAGATTGATTCAAGATATCTATCTATACCATGTTGCATATGTTTCACTAAGCTTTAGCAGGTCACTTCAAGGGTTTCACTTGGGATAGTATTCGAAGAGGAGTCTTCCTTTGAGACTCTCCTACACTCCAAATCTCTTTCTTTTACTACATATTTTTCTGCAGTCTTTTCCATTTGATTTTCAGCTGATACCTTAGTATAAGAGAGGTCAAAAAATATCTTTATCTATCATATTTGTTTGCAGCTTGAAATTTTGTATACAGTTTAAAATTCCTCTCAGAATTTTTCTTGGTGTTTTGGTAAAGATTTCCAAAGAAGCTTCTTTGTTTTGCTTGGATTTTGGTGGCAAACACATATTGAAGGTGCAGGTTGCATACAGCACTCCATGAGGCTTCCAAACTCAACATCTCTTTGCCTAGTAACATCTCCTCTTCCCACCTCTTTCTTTTAAATTCTTAAAGTTTTCTTGGGTCATTTTGAGCTCATAAATCAATCTAACCTAGGGTAATTATTCTTGTCCATATAACTTAGATTAGCTTATACTCCATTATTTATTTGTAGACTAGCCAATTCTCTTGGTCCTTGGTCTTAGTAGTGGTGTTTCTTTTCTGTTCTTTCACATTTCTAAACAGTTCACTGCCATTGGCAATACTAAAATGGTTCTTGCTTGAGGAGTAAGCCAACAACCTGTCTAGTCTCTCATGTATGTGAAGGACATAAGACTCAAAGCCCTCCTTTTCTGTGCAAGTTCATTTTAGTAGTGTTAACCTCACTTGCCGGCACCTTGGGGGAGTCATCCCCAAAATCGCCTTGGCCTAAGGAAATTAACTTGTGATGGTTTTCTAATGCTTATGATTTGATAACATCTTTGTTAGTCTTTCATCTACAAGCTTGATTTCTTTCTAGTATCTCCTATGCTCTTGCTTTTCATTCTTAATAGTTGGATAGCTTGAATGTGCTCACATTGTTAGATCTATTGTCTTTTGAGTTGCTTAACTAGTCTTAGATGCATATGGAATGTTAATGCTCTAAGGATCTTATACTTGCTAAGTTCATTGGTTTTAAAAGCTATTTCATTTGGTAACTTAGCATAGCTTATTGTGGTTTTGATTAAATTTTAATACACCTTGAGACACCACTTTTAGGCCACAGCCCCTTTGGCCTTTTTTTTGCCCACGGCCTAGCTGTCATAAGCTCACGGCCTAGTTGCCCCTTGTGGACACCCTCTTGCCCACGGCCTAGTGCTCTTTGTGGAGCCCTACTTGGCTCACGGCCTGGTCATTCTTTGGAGCTCACGGCCTGCCTCCTTTGAGGCCACGGCCTCACCCTCATTTGTTCACGGCCCTATTGGGTTCACACACACTTTGTGCACTTGTGATAACATGTTAATGGTTTGATGTTGAAAGCTTAAACACTTATGCTTATGCTCTGAATTTCTTAACTCTTAAGCTCATACATCTTAACACATTGCAAGTATCT
>SNQJ01S0080038.1:38573-54665 GCA_010110895.2 Picea sitchensis | reverse complement strand
TTTTATTTATTTATTTGTAATAGGTTTATTATATGTTTTTATTTTTTTATTTTTATGTTTTTGTATTTTGTTTATATGTTTTTTATTATGTTTTGTTTTTAAATTTATATATATTTTTATTATGTTTTGTTTTTTAACTTATTTTTTATTTAATTTGTTTTTAACTAATGTTTGTTTTGTTTATTAGTTTTAATTAATGTTAATTAATAAACACTAACCTAATCACTAGTGTAACAACTATCTTAATTATTAATTAATTAATTAATTAATAATTAGTCTAACATATTTTAATTAAACTAACTATACTAATTTTATTTTAAATTATCCTCTCAAAACAACTTTATTAGGCTAACAAGCATTAAAAAATGCCACTAACCCTTTAATATTATTCGATTATTATCCTAAGTTCATTTATTCATGCAGGGACGAGTGGCGGGCGAGCTGTGGTCAACGAGACAAATGGGCAAGGGAGAGAGGGGCGCAACGGTGGATGAAAAATGCAGCAGGGTGATGGAGGATCGAGCGAAATGGATGGAGGGGAAATGGAAATAACCGAGAGACCAACAAGCTAGATGTCTTCATTACGGGGCAACGCCAAATAACATCTGAAGAATCGGGTTACCTATGATTATAGGACTCTAACATAGGCTCCACTTGGGGATGGCAGCTCTTTTAGGAGGTGTCAAGAACCACTAAACTCTGAACATGCAGACCATTGCTTTATTCATTGGGCCATGGAGTCACTGTAGCTACAATCTTCGAACTGGCTCAGATTTGTTTGGACAGTGAACTAGATATTATCAAATGCAAACTCTGCTGGAAATCATACAATACTGAAAAGATGCTCAAATGACTGAGCTTATTCAAAACTGCTACCTACCCTACACTACTGACCATTTTGTCTTTCTAAATGATACAATAATGCCAGTGCAGCTAGTCAAGCAACTTCTCTAACAACTCTTCTCTTTCAATGTTTTCCAACAATATCAGAAATAGGACTCGCATAGGCATCATGAAATGCTTTCCATCTTGATCTTCATCACAAGGGGCTTGATAAACACGACACATAACAGAAATAATGGGAATGCATTGTGGCTCTGTGATGAACAATTTCTCCATATAAATAGCCACTAGATCAAGATAAACTTGACCTATTACTGGATATTCAAATTTAACCAACTCAACTTCATGATTTGATGTTGTAGTTGTGTTATTTGCATCCTCATGCACTTCTTGACATGGATGCAACTTTTTTGATGGTTTTTGAAATGATGCTTCTGCTGAACACACCCCTGTAGTTGACTGTATGTTCATATCCATATCATAACAATTTTTGAAATCGTTGGGGGTAAATGAAAACTGACTTTGAAAACACAATCTATCCAACATATTAGATATAGGGTCATAAAATATTTTAGATGACTGTGGAATTTGTTCTGTTGGCATTTCATGGCTTACCCTGTGATCCTCAACCAGAATCTGACCAAGATTCCCTTTCAAAGTATGAAAAGAACTGAAACATAAGGGCATGGAATCAAAATGGATCATATCATACCTGCCCCGGGCTTTGTGTTTTCATCTAAGTTTTGTTCCGCACAAAGACTCAAGGGCTGCACTTCTGAATCTGTAATAGCTTCTATATCATCAATGTTCTCCTTACTTGGTGCATTAGAGCATTCCTCATCCTTTCTATTCACAACCTGCTTGAAATGTTCCCTCAGAAGTGAGGCAAAACATAGGGGCAGGCAATTTGCATTTTCTTGAAAATTTTCTGCACTTTCCTCCTTGCAGTCTTGATTAGTATGCAGAGTTTGATTGTCATTTTGGCTTTGTGGTAATTTGACTTCTTCTTTCCATGAA
The DNA here is from genome assembly GCA_010110895.2 of Picea sitchensis. NCBI lineage: Eukaryota > Viridiplantae > Streptophyta > Pinopsida > Pinales > Pinaceae > Picea > Picea sitchensis. The sequence goes on along the minus strand of SNQJ01S0080038.1, from coordinate 52,805 downwards.
GATAATGTTGGTTTCTCTGAGCAGTCATCATCAAACTCATCCACATAATCATCTAAAATTGCTGCTATGGGATCCTGAAAGGATTTACAAGACTGCTTCATTGATTCACATGATGGGTTCTGGATTTCTATGTGTTTATCCTTCAACATATACTCAAGATTCTTTTTCAAAAACTGGAATGAATCAAAGCACAATGGTACAAAGTTATTTTGGATTAACTCATAATTTGTCTCAGGCTTTAAACTTCCATCTGGAATTTGAAAATCAAAGTAGGTAAGGGGCTGCAATTATGGGTTTAGAACAACCTCCACATTAGCAATGGCATCTTCACCTAGTTGATCAGAACATTCTCCCTCCCTACTATTGACAACTTGCTTACAATTTTCTCTCAAAATTTGAAAAGAAGAGAAACATAAGGGCAAAGATTTTTCCCTTACTCTGAAGTTTTCTGCATTTTCCTCATCGTTGTCATGGTTGTTGTGCAAAGGTTGATTGTCATGTCTAAGTTGCAACTGATCTTCTTCCTGCCAACAACATGTTGTTGATTTCTTTGAACAGTCCACATCTATTTCAGTCTTATGATCATCATCATACTGATCATACTTGGGTAAATCATCCATGGATGAAATGCCATTGAACATGCATATCATGTCAAGAGAATTTTCGACCACCCTCTGATTTTGAACTTCATCTTTGACTGTATGGTGAATGGAATACATGAAATAATCCTTTGGTGGTTCAGAATATTGAGGCTGGGCTGCAAAGTGTTTGGGGACATTTATCCTTGTTCGTTCGGGCACTAATGGAACATAAGGTCTTCGAACAACAAGCTCCTCTTTCCTGCCAATTTTCTGCATCATCTCTTTTACAGTGTTGGCCAAGACATCTAGCTTCACTTCTGAAGATGGTATCCGTCTATTTTATGTTCTATCTTTCTCTTTTGCCTTTAACTTTGCTTTTTTGTTCAACAAGTTAGCTTCCACATCAACTGCAATGTTCTGCATTTCTTTGAGAGTTGCAGTGTTCCTTTCTCTTAATTGGAATGCCATCTTAGGATCGAAGCCATCTGGGAAATGCAAGTGGGCCGATCCTAGGGGTGGCCTTATATCAACAGGCATTGCATGATATACCTTATTGAACCTTGCTGAAAATTGTTGTACTGTTTCCCCTAGCTGTCTTTTCAAATGGTCATACTCTTCTAGGATGAGAAAAACATTTCTCATGATCACCAATCGATCTAGGAAAACTTGCACAAACTGATGGAAATTGTTAATGCTTGCAGCTGGGAGATTTTTAAACCAGTTCTTAACTTTACCTTGCAAAGACAGGGCAAACATCCTTATATATACATCGTCAGCTTCAACCTCATAAAGGTCAAGGAAATCTTCAAACCTTTGGATGTGTTTTTCAACAGTAATATTGGCATTCTCTCCATCAAACCTGGGAAGATTATTGGTGTAATTGACAGGTAGGTCATGGAGAATAGGAGGCAAATCTAGAAGTTTGTATATGTCTGGGATTTTCACAGGTATAGGAGGTAAAGCAAGGGGCTTATAACTATATGGAATTTCAACCTGTAACTCTGGGTTTTTACATGTGTGTTAGAGATTTTGACAATTGTGGGGGATAAAACATAAGGCTTATGTCTGTCAAGGATTTCTATAGGTGTATGAGTATGTACAAAAGATATGGGAATGGGCTCAATCCTTTGAGGCTCTTCGGGTTGAAAATGATCATCCTGGATTTCAACAATATCCTCTGGACCATGATCATGATAAGAGAGAAAGTAATTGTAGATGAAACCAATAATATCATGAATACAAATTGAGCTTGAGTACCTGGTCTTTCTAGGTTGCTTGGTCATGCTTCAAGTTCTTCCTCTAGTGGAGTCTTTGATTCGACACTATCTGGAGCTGGTTGGAGTCGCCAGGTGAATGATATCAGCCTTCTGGTGTCTGGTCACTATCCACCATCAGTGATCAGATATGGAGCTTGAAGTGTACTATTGGGGAAAGTTCCCCAGTGGAGTTGCCATTATGTTAGCGCTTTGTAATTTGCCCAAGGTTGTGGAGGCAGTCACAGAGGCAACATCAAAACCACTTCGAGTCTTGTATCTATCCCTCCAAGACTCAGAGAGGGATCTCTCTGTTTGATATAGATTTGTTTGAATAGATATTAGGCTAGCTACTGAGTTTGGATTTTAGATTTGAGGTGTTTGGGAGATCGAAAAACTAGAATTTTCATTGGGCCATGGGATCTATATGTCAAATCAGGGATCTATCTCAGGCATAATAAGATCTTATCCACAGGGCAAGAAAACAAGACCATTGGATCTGATCGGATCAAGTGGAATTGATGAGAAGAAAAGATTACAGGTCCATCAAGCAGAGGAGCAGCTAAGAATTCATGTGCTTAACTTTAGAAGAAAACATGAAGATCATTAAAAAGGCAGAGACAAAGTGTAATTAAACAAATTCTGCTCTTAGTCTTTCTTTTACTTGATGAGATATAGAGATAATATATGGAATTACAGAGTAATAAAATATTTACGCAAAGAAAAAACATCACCAAGAAGTCTCACGCAGGAATCCTATGAACCATGCCTTATTATTTTTGGTAGATCATCTAGAATGTTACAAAGTATCCCCTTAGGGTATGGGAATGAATAAATCAACAATCCACCTCTCCACATTTTCCTTATTACAATATATAAACTGACTGTCTCCAGGCTCAAAAGGTCGAGTTCAACCGCCTCGGCTAAAAATAACAACAAATTCCCAAAAATCTTGAACTGTCCGCCATGAAAGATGGGCCGAATTTCTACAAAAAAGGGGTCCGAGCAGACATATGTTTCTCTTCAATGATGACACCTGGGAAAAAAACTTAAGGAGGTTATTGTAGATGAGTATGTTGCAGACAAAAACCTCTTTTGGTTTCGCCAAATTCGCCTCCAGCTCACTGTAACAGCTCCCGCAAAATCGGAATTGTAACAGGAAAACCAAAAATCTGAAAAATGAGGCTGAAAGACAGCTTCGATTCTCCCAACTGGTTGAACCTTTGCAAAATCTGGAAGACGTTGTTTATCTTCAGCCCGTTCTAAACAAAAACCTCTCTCGATTTTTTAAAATATGTCTCCATTAGCCCAGAATCGCCTTCGGAAGATGACACGCTTAACATGAAAAAATGGGCAAAATTTGGGAAAAACAATTTTTTTTTGGGATAGGTGGTATTCCGGACCCTTGAAGTGGTAAGAAGTTTTAGGGAGGGGTCCGCTGGACTATGGAGCCGCCACGTGTCTATGAGTGGTATTTAGGAAACAGCTTATCGGACCCCCATGAGCTGATGGGACGTGAGGGGGGGGGTCCGATATGTATGGGGGAGTGGGTATAAAACTTAGGATATATTTTTTTTTAGTTTGTTTTTTGTTTTTTATTTTTATTTTTGTTTTTTGAATTTTATTTGTAATATGTTTATTACGTGCTTTTATTTTTTTATTTTAATGTTTTTGTATTTTGTTTATATGTTTTTTATTATGTTTTGTTTTTTAATTTATATATATTTTTATTATGTTTTGTTTTTTAATTTATTTTTTATTTAATTTGTTTTTAATTAATGTTTGTTTTGTTTATTAGTTTTTATTAATGTTAATTAATAAACACTAACCTAATCACTAATGTAACAACTAACTTAATTATTGATTAATTAATTAATTAATAATTAGTCTAACATATTTTAATTAAACTAACTATACTAATTTTATTTTAAATTATCCTCTCAAAACAATTTTATTAGGCTAACAAGCATTAAAAAATGTCACTAACCCTTTAATATTATTCGATTATTATCCTAATTTCATTTATTCATGCAGGGACGAGTGGTGGACAAGCTGTGGTCAACGGGACAAATGGGCAAGGGAGAGAGGGGCGCAGCGGTGGATGAAAAATGCAGCAGGGTGATGGAGGATCGAGTGAAATGGATGGAGGGGAAATGGAAATAACCGAGAGACCAGCAAGCCAGATGTCTTCATCACGGGGCAACGCCAAATAACAACTGAAGAATCGGGTTACCTATGATTATAGGACTCTAACAGGTAGAATGTCAAATATCTAAGCTCTCCCACCAATCCCTCTCTCGTTCCTGTAGCCTATCTTCTTATGGACCATCTCCAAGAATTGAATAGAATGATTCATCTTCTCTTAAGTCCCTTTAGTGATCAAATGATCTGTCACCCCTTTAGTAACCAACGTCAACTATCTAGCCAAAACATAATAGTTATTGAATGCCACAGAGATATCCACTCTTCATTGAAATCTATCTAACTAACATAATATCACTAACAAGGCTCCTCCTAATCCTTTGATCTACATATTTCATTGAATCTAATCGAGCTCCCATTATAGTCATCAACATATACACATCAATTGACCCAATATAGTAGATACATCAAACAACTTCATCATTGATATACTTTTACCATCTCTTCTTTGTCAATGAGTCAACTTTGTTCAATCAACTTCCTCACTCAATCCCACCTCCAACCTCTAGACTTATTCTAGTAAATCCAATTCCATATCAATTGTCCATCATCTTATGAGGCCAAGATGTGCAAAAGTGGCCCCATAATGCAATTTTTGTGATGTCCTCCTTTTGTAGTGACCATTGTGAAACTAACCTCTTCAAAAATTGTGTTTTCAGTACCATTGGATAACCATGAGATGCACGAAGAAGGGATCTAGTAGCACTGTTGATGAAGACCAATTATGGGGGTCCTTCGAATCGAGTTTTCAATGGTTTTGATCCTCGGACCCGTGGGTTATTAGTCCCATACATAAGCTGAATAAAACTACCAGCAGTAACTAAAATCCTCAATATCCTTTCTCTTCATAACCTGGATCACATATCAAAGTCTAATTTACCTTTGTTCCACCCTATGAAGTTCATAAAAACTTCATTGTCCTTAGCAGGTCTCGACACTGTATTGTCCAATAGTCTNAGGTAGAATGTCAAATATCTAAGCTCTCCCACCAATCCCTCTCTCGTTCCTGTAGCCTATCTTCTTATGGACCATCTCCAAGAATTGAATAGAATGATTCATCTTCTCTTAAGTCCCTTTAGTGATCAAATGATCTGTCACCCCTTTAGTAACCAACGTCAACTATCTAGCCAAAACATAATAGTTATTGAATGCCACAGAGATATCCACTCTTCATTGAAATCTATCTAACTAACATAATATCACTAACAAGGCTCCTCCTAATCCTTTGATCTACATATTTCATTGAATCTAATCGAGCTCCCATTATAGTCATCAACATATACACATCAATTGACCCAATATAGTAGATACATCAAACAACTTCATCATTGATATACTTTTACCATCTCTTCTTTGTCAATGAGTCAACTTTGTTCAATCAACTTCCTCACTCAATCCCACCTCCAACCTCTAGACTTATTCTAGTAAATCCAATTCCATATCAATTGTCCATCATCTTATGAGGCCAAGATGTGCAAAAGTGGCCCCATAATGCAATTTTTGTGATGTCCTCCTTTTGTAGTGACCATTGTGAAACTAACCTCTTCAAAAATTGTGTTTTCAGTACCATTGGATAACCATGAGATGCACGAAGAAGGGATCTAGTAGCACTGTTGATGAAGACCAATTATGGGGGTCCTTCGAATCGAGTTTTCAATGGTTTTGATCCTCGGACCCGTGGGTTATTAGTCCCATACATAAGCTGAATAAAACTACCAGCAGTAACTAAAATCCTCAATATCCTTTCTCTTCATAACCTGGATCACATATCAAAGTCTAATTTACCTTTGTTCCACCCTATGAAGTTCATAAAAACTTCATTGTCCTTAGCAGGTCTCGACACTGTATTGTCCAATAGTCTCATGGCCCAACTCCCATATGACCTTGGCTATAACTAGGTGCTTAGCACGTCGGGGTATTAACTCTCGTATGCCCATAGAACCCTTCCTTCTTCTCTTTGGACCCTTCCTTCCCATAGGTTGTCAGAGTCCCTCTGAGGAGGGTCACTCTGACAAACTCAAACTCCGACAGGGATAGGACTCTGACACACACAAACACTTTGAACCTTTCCTCCTTCTAGACCCCGATGGATTTCGAACTCCAATCAAGCTATGACACTTCGACAACTTACCCACAACACTCTAACCAGGTTGACTCTGATAGAACACCGCCACATGCCTACTTCACACCCATTGATCTGACAACTCCGAATAGATATTTGATTAACATTAATAGAGGGAAACCAACTAGTTTGACAATTACAACTGAATGACATTTTTTTTAATCATTAAATTGTTATTGAATTTTTGCCAAATTTAGGATTTCACAATGTTGACGTATCATAAAAGTTCCAATGTTTTCTTGATGGTCTAATTGCTCATATGATTTTTTCTTTTATTACACCAATAAACAATATGAATTTTTTAATGATATGAAATACATAATAATATTTTATAGTTATGCATTTTTTTTTAATGATAATGCATAAAGGTTATGTATTTTTAATGTTTTAATATCATTATAATAACCATTCATTGTTAAATATCATATGCCACATTTGGAAAAAGATATCATATGCCACTTTACTCATCATCTTTACTAATATTTGATTTTTTTTTGTCTTTTAAAAATATGAGCATGAATTGAACATTGATATCATATGCCACTTTACTCATCATCTTTACTATATATTTTGTCTTTTAAAAATATGAGCATAATGAATTGAACATTGAGTCCATTGTTTCAAAGGTTCACTCAACTTCACACATTCTGCAACCAAAGTGACAAATAATCAATATTAATTTGCATCTTATTATCAAAATTTATGTCATTACAATATGCATTAATAGTTCATTCATTGTAATAACTATTTCATCAACACTTTAATGATATTATTAATTCATTAATTTGTATTAAATTATGGATTACATAATATAGGGATAAAGATGCACGCTTTCTATGTTTCAAAAAGTTGGTACATGTCATCAATGTCAAGGTTGTCACTTAAGTATCGAGATAGGTTATTTATAAAGTGAAAGTCCTACACTTCTTAGTCCCACTTCTTAGTCCCCACTATGGCATTACATGAACAATCAAGGAGGAAAAAGGTTGTCACTTGAGTATCGAGATAGGTTATTTATAAAGTGAAAGTCCTACACTTCTTAGTCCCCACTATGGCATTACATGAACAATCAAGGAGGAGGAATCGATTAAGTATGTAGAGTGAAGGTTCACAAAATAGTTGAGTGATGAGATCAAATGGATGTGAATTAACATGTATGTTATATATGTTTATAAAATAGTGAGAGGAATTGAATTGATTAAGGCTGTAAAGTGAAGTTTCACAAAATAGTTTTTTTTTTTTTTTTTTTTTTCCTACGGAAAAAAATATTTTTTNATATAAATGTTTATATTCATCAACCTTTTCTTAAGTTGATTCTTGGGTTTAATATACAATTCTTATCGAAAAGTAGCCAGCTAGATAGACTTCCTATCCATTACCAAAAACTACCAACATCTGTCCAAAAGGAGAATATCCAGATTACATAAACAAACTCAAAAAGAAAACTGTCTTTTTCTGCATCCAAGTCATTATAGCATCAAAAAGAGAGGGGGACCCTCAATGTCATCCTCCCACTGAGAGTAATTGATTCGACCAAGGGGCATCGTCAACACCTTTTTTGACATGGTGTCTGCTTCCCTATTATCTTCTCTGTAAATGTGGGCAAATGAAAGGCTCCTAAAGTGCCGAGTGACTTCTAGTGTTCTTTCTTTTTAGTTCACGAGTGCAATCGCCTGAAGATCTGCCTTCCTATTGAGCGAATCAACTACAATTTTGGAGTCCCCAAGCACCAACAAATCATTAATGCCCCATCTACAAGCGCCAAGATAAGCGTTGCCCACACCCCCATAAGTTCTGCCTTTGAATTTGAACCTTGCCCGCAATTGAGGGTCCACCGATAAAAGGAATGGTTATTTAAGAGTATCTTCCCCCTGCCCCACAGAGTCTGCCCCTTTGTTGCGCAACTCCGTCAAACCAAGCGATGACTCTGTCTGGCGGTAGCTTTACTTTGGAGAAGTACACTGGTGGGTTTTTTACTCGAGTTCCAAGCGTGGCTGCCGCTGCTCTGGTTTTGTAGACCACTCGTTGAGTCGATGGGCAACCCGCTTCAAAGATTGCACTGTTCCTTTCTGTCCATGATATGAGTTGAATGAATTTTTCCAGTTGCTGAAACAAGAACTCACCATTGCGCCTGTCAACCCATCTGTAATCTTTAAAATGTGTAAGACTTGTTTCCAGACCGCACAGGTAAACGAACATATCACAAACAAGTGTAGAACCGATTCGCAGTCCGATTTGCACAAGACACATTGGCTTGGTCCCGCCCATCCTCGGGCCTGGAGGTTTTCCCAAATGAGTATCTTGTTTTGGCCAATAACCATATAAAAATCTTGATCTTTATGGGGCATTCCCACTTCCACATCTTTTTTCCTCCATGCCTCATCTTTTTTTAACCAAATCTTAGCAGGAATCGCATTGTAGGCGTTTTTTACAGTAAGCATACCTGTGTTGTCCCCTCCCATCCACATGAGGGCATCCGGCCGTTCCTGAAGGTGTATGCCTGCTCCTATCAAATGTTGTCTGAACAGATCCCACTCGGCCTCGTCTTCTCCTTCGAGCTCCAGAGTGGAGCCTTCCAGCCAGTTCTCACCTATCACTCCCCTGTTTTGAGAGCTCTTTCCTTGAAACAAAAAATATATTCCTTTACGGTGTAACTGGTCTAGAAGCGAAGGAGAAAGCAAAGAATCATTACCCAGTCTCAGGATGGTATCCCGTCTGAGATCAATTGATTTTCTGGAGCCAGGATTCCACACAATCCATTGGAGTATGATCGAGAGTGAGTTTAATAGGTTTTTCCAAGTCTGTGAGCCTCCCGATGGATGCGTCGAGGCAGATCTTAGCCAAATGTGAACCTATTCACGATGAAGATATTTGTCTTTTCCCACCTTGTTCCAAATTCCTGGTTTCATCCGAACTCTCCATAAGGTGTTCGCTGACAACGCCCTGTAAAAGATGTACAAATTCCGCAGGCCCCACCCTCCCACTGACTTGGGTTTTGAAACCACCTCCCACCTGCATAGATGATAACTCCTACTCTGTTTGCTGCCAAACCAAAGGAAGGCGAATATCAGTTGACGGATTTTCTTTAGAACAGATAGGGGAATGTGTTCAAGGGCCATCCAGTGCACTAGTAAACTTTCCAGAACTGCGTTGACTAAGATGAACCTTCCTCCCAACGATAACATCCTATTGCACCAATGATAAATTCTGCGTTCAATTTTTTCAATCAACCATCTCCAATCCTCCACTGTATAGCTTGTTGGCTTTATGTAAAACCCCAGATAGCTGAAGCCTTCCGATAGGTCTGTTGAGTCGATGTTATACAACAATTTTAGCTCAGCAAGGGTAGCATCCCCAACACCCGTGACCAGAAAATTAGACTTTTGATAGTTGATCATCATACCTGAAACAATGTATTAATAATTTTATGTATCTTAGTCCATTCACACAAATTTGCATTTGTCATGATGATCACATCATCCACGAAAAGTAAGTGCAAAATATTTATCAATCTCGAGAATTTTATCCCAGTCAGGATGCCTTCCGCTTGAATTTTTTTCAACATTATGCTGAGACTTTCCAAAACTAGAATGAAAAGAGGGGGCAACAGGCGGCAGCCATGCCGAAGCCCTCGCTCACTATGGAAGACCTTTGTTGCTTCCCCGTTGATCAAAACGGCAAATACAACAGAGGAAATACAACCCATCACCCAACTTGTGGTGGCCACCCCGAATCCGCACTACAAAAGGATAAGGCGCCGATAATCCCATTTGATGCAATCAAATGCCTTTTTGAGACCCAGTTTCAGGAGGATAGCTTGGAGTTTTTTGGTCTTTATACTATGAATGCACTCATGTGCGGTTCCTATGGCATCGAGAATTTGTCTCCCCTTAAGAAATCCTAACTGTTCTTCTGAAAGTGCCCGGGAGAGGATGGGGCAGATCCTCCTGGCTATGATCTTTGATATAATCTTGTAACAAATATTACATAGCGCAATAGGGCGGAAATCCACAAACAATCGGGGATAATTTGTTTTAGGGATCATAACAATACAAGTTTTATTTAGTTGTTTTTTTACTAACCCTCTAGTTCTCGACTCCTTCATGACGTCCAACAAGTCTTGTCCAATTAAATCAAAGTGATGGAGGTAAAATTCGACAGACCACCCATCGGGGCCCATGATTTTTTCCTTTGTGAATCCTTTTATCACCTCTAAGATCTCCTCCTTTGAACATGGTTTTTCCAGGGCTCTTACCTCCTCATCTGTTACCATTCTAGGGAAGAGTCTGGCTGTGTCAACCTGATCATTTAGATGAGATGTGCCCGCGTCCTGATAGAAATATTTGAAGTATCTAAAAGCTGCATGTTTAATTTCTTCCTTTTTTTGATGAAGCCTCCCTTCCTCGTCCTCAATCTCCTATAGAAATTTTGTATTCCTTCGATAACTAGCGAATTGGTTGAAGAACCTTGTATTTTTGTCTTCTCTAGCTATCCATAAAGCCCCGCTCTTCAACCACCATCTTTCCTCTTCCTCCACGAGTATTTTGTTGCGTGCTTCCTCTAGGCATCTCACTTTGTACTCAAGGTCATCAATCCGAACATCATGTGCCTTCAGACGGAGTAGTTCATCCAGGTCTCGTTCTATTATGCTCATCTCAACTTTTTCCTTGTTCTTTTTATCTTTTAACCAGTTTTTTGTAAGGGATTTTAAGCAATTAAGATTTCTCTCCAGACTACCCTGAGCATCCCCTTGAATAGGGAGGGAGGTATCATTCCACACTGATCTTACTAACTGATCAAATGAGTCCTCCCGTAGCCATACGGGGTTAAATTTCAAAAGGGTAAATTGCCCCAATTCCTTCTTCCCCCAACTGAAGGCATATAGGAGCATGATCTGAGAGATAAGGTAGGTCAACCCATGCTCGAATTATGCAATAAGACGTAATCAATCCTTTTGCCACAAAAAACCTATCTAGTCGCTTTGAAATTCCATCTGAACCCGACTTCTCATTTCTCTAAGTTGGCAACACCTCATCAGGTGTCAAATCCACTAAATTATTTTTAGAGAACAAATGCTTGAATAAATCCGAAAGTGGATCTGCCAGGGCGTTCTCTCTCGAAATCTCCTCGGAGCTAGTCGTTACGTTCAAATCTCCCACTAGGATAAGGTCTTCAACCACTAAGAGGCCAATGTTGTCAAGTTTCTCCTAGAAAATTCTGCGATCAAAGCACGGTCCATAGGTATTTAGCAAGGTCATCTTTCTTTTCAGCTCTAAGCAAGTACCCGTCAACAAGATCCCCCCTGGACTTAGAACATGTGTTAAATAAAAAAAGGTAGGGTCCCAAGAGACCAGGAGCCCTCCCGAGTTTCCAACTGAGCTTGTTGTGCAGATCATCCATTCAGGTCGAAGTAAGTACATGAAGTTTCTAGCTACCACCGCATCCACCAGTGTTTCTTTAAGAAATATTACAGATGGTCGAACTTTCTCGAGGAGTCGCCTCATGGAGGCAAGTTTTAGGGGTCCTCCTACCTCTCTAATGTTAAGGGAGAGGAAGATCATGACTTGGCTCGGGCAAGGGATTTTAATCCTCTAAGCACCCCTAGGTTGATAGCAAATGACTGTGAAGCCGAACTCGAAGCCTCTGAGCTGGCCTTTTTGCCTGCACTATGTGTTTTTAGTGGCGCTAACTCTAATCCTATTCCCCGGGACCAAGAAGGGTCAGTCCCAGTTGCCTTCCCCACACCCGACGATGAAGGTAAGTCGCATTGAAGGTTTGCAGGGTGAATAATGGACTTCCCTTGGTAAGTAGGGATAGGAATGGAGCCAAACAGAACTAAAGAGGCTGGGATAAGTGAAGAGAGAAAGTGTTCCAGTTCTTGGTCATTATAAGTCGGCTCAACACAACCTGAAAGTGAGGGAGAATCGTTCTCTTCAAAGGGGACTGGAAGCGTCGAGTCAATCGGTTCCCGAGGTATAACAAAGACTCTCGGGGGTTCTGGTCTTGGTGGCAGAGGAGAAGAGTGTGGTGGGGATTCCATCTCCGAAATCCCGACCCCTAAATCCTATGAACTCAGATTTTTTTGTGCCAACGATTCAATATTAAGCCTCTTCCAAGAAGAAAGAGTATTGTACAGAGAGGGACAATAAGTTTTTATCTTACCGACTAATGATTAATCAAGTAGTCCCGAACTGTCATCCCTCCTCTGATAAGATAATGCATCCATTCCAGTCAAATCCGACTGAGAATTGTAACAATCAAAACCAATATCCTCCACTGGGTCCTCCTTTGTTAGAGCGGGGGGACTGTGAGAATTCTCTTCTCAGATGGCCTGTCCTTCGGCAAATCGAGCACCAAAAAGGAATACCTAGATAATCTAAGCGTTGTGCAATGAGGAGGCCCCTCCACTCTATCTCGATAGATTCAGGCTGCCCAGTGTGTATGTTTATTTCCACTAAGACCTTTTCCATTCGTTTATCTGAAGCAGATAGAGCCTGTGCATCCACCCGTAGGAAATGTCCTAACAAGTTTCCAATGAGCTCAAGCGCCCGCTGGTTCCACAACTGAAGAGGGAGGCCCGAGAGGAGAACCCATATGTGTCTGTAGCTAAAGTATTATGTAGCTGGGTTGAACCCGAGCATCCATCTCTTGAGCATTAGACTCCCTCCCCCATAACCCCAGAACTTACCCAGGATGCCAACCGTGTCCTTAGGGTTCTTAAAAATAAAACCTAGCCATCCTTTTTGGAGTATATGAACCTCTGGAACGTAGCCTAAAACATGCTTCCACATAGCAGATAACCAATCCTCCAGGTCCTGCTTGCATCTTTCCTTATAAGCTAGCCTTCCAACGAAGGCACAAAGAGCCAGGTTACAAGCTTCAGAGAGCCCTACGTCCATCCCCAACACTAGTCTGGGATGTTTTTGTTTCGACTTCCACACCCTGTGCGTCCTCTTTGTAGTGCTCCTCTTATGATAGATAGAGGACCCACCAATGAAACTACCCTCCAGATGGGTGTCCTCTCCAAACCTCCTTTCACTTTGTTTATAAGTCGTTTGTGCGCCCACCGGCTCAGACTGCAACTTAGAATCACCAGGAGCTGAGCTCAACAACTCTGCGTTCTTAGGGGAGTGACGGCTCTAGGTAATAGTGGGGGGAGTAGAAGATAGTAAACCAGTAGTAGGCTTCTTGAGAGTGTCATTAAAGTGAGCCCTCTGATAGTATCTACTACAAAGCTCATCGACCGATGCCAAGACCTTCGGTTGGTTCCATGGATCCACGTCCCCTCCTCCTATGGGATCCGAGCCTGCACTGTCCATTAAGGAACCTTCTCTGCCCACTTGGGGGTAACCTCCTCAAGAGGCCGACTGCCAGAGAAGATGAAAAAACTATCTATTCGTTAAAAAGTCCAAATAAAAAATAGGACCCTCCTTGATTAGGGTGCCCTCTTGCCAAACCACCATCTCCAAATAGGTGGGGTTCACAAAATAGTTGAGTAATGACATCAAATGGATGTGAATTAACATGTATGTGATATATGTTTATAAAATAGTGGAATGAATATTAACTTTTATATTAATTATATTATTTTTTATTGTGCATTTATATTTATATAGGTACATGCTTGGGATGTAGATGATGGACCTTTACATCTCATTCATCCATAACAAATTTTTATTATTGTTGTTTATGATCTTCACATGCATAAGTCTAAATACATATTTTATATTGGTGTTTATGATCTTCACATGCATAAGTCCAAATACATTTATTATTATTGTATATTGTGATCTTATTGTACTGGCGAAGGTAATATATAGCAATGAGTTAGCATTGACTTTCATATTAGTTTTGTGTTGACTTGAAAATTTTATATCAATTTAAATGTTCAACATAACAATTAAAAAAAATATTTTTTTTTAAAACAAAAATAGTATTTTTTTAACTTTTCATTGGTCAATAACTTGATAGTGTTATTGCAGCCTTCACGTATTTCAAAACCTTAAATTAATGAGAAAAGACAAGACCACAAAAAAACTAATATAATGTAATATTGTATTATAATATATGTTAA
>SNQJ01S0080038.1:21955-32610 GCA_010110895.2 Picea sitchensis | reverse complement strand
TACGAACTAGAGCTATACACTCTCCATAGGATTTTTTGTGTATTCTTACTCATTGGCATACTTTTATAAATGGTATTGGCTCAAAGACAATCTTTTCTCCTCACAATGGAACTCAAAGTCATGTTTGTCCTCCAATATTTGAGCAAACTTTAGAACAAGTCCTTATTCTTCTACTACTACACCCTTATTCCCAAGATTCCATTTCTTTACATCACTCTTGGTTTTTTCATTATTTTTTTTTAAAGAAACATACCTGAAATTATATTAAAAGGGGTTGTGCCTAAGCAAACACCATCCAAATAGTCTACATAAAATGACATATAACCTGAATATTTATATATCTAGTATAGAGACAACAAAATTTAGCATCCTTATGAAACCTTTTTTTTTGTTTGTTTGTTAATTTGTGCAGGACCTGCGATTAACCTGTGGCTTGAGAAACCGCGACTCAGGGGCATCTAAGCCGTCAAAATCACCCGGGGATCGCACCCGACCTGAGCCACACCAACCCTTAACATGGTTGGATTTTTTGTCCCCGCAGGTTTCGAACCGGTGACTTTAACATCACGGAGTGGCTTAACAACACACTCCGTCACCGACTGTCCTACACCTCGGGGACCATCCTTATGAAACCTTGCCCAAAATCTTCAATACCAATAAAATCTTTGTTGAATTGTCATAAACAACACAAAATTAAAAAAAACATAAACTAGATATAAGAAGTAGAATCTTGAACATCAAAGGCCCTTGAGAGATGTTTTGTCCACTCTTTTGTGCCCATAGGAGCAATTCTATGGTTTGAGTTCCCTGTATCATTTCCAACATCAACATCAAGAGGAGAGGATCTACTATAATTAACAGAGTCTGAAACTGAGCACTAAGGGAGGGCATGAAATCTAAGTTTTTGTATGGAAACATCCATCCCATCCAAAAAACGGAACAGAGTAGTTAGTGTTGCCTCGAATTCACCAAAAGTTTCCTCCATTCTTCGAGTTAACCGGACCATAATTTCCTCAAATTCCCTGAATTTGGTCATTAACTAATGGAGGGCCAAATTGTTAGCCTAGGAAAATTCCTCAAGGCGACGAAGTATCTTTTGAATACCATTCAGAGATGGCTCCATTGTTTCTCCCTATGACTGGACCCTGAAGCTACTCTAGTCAACAGTAGAATTCCCACCACTACCATGAAATGCAACACTGAACAAGACACAACATAAGGGAATAATGCACAAAAGAGAAAGAGCAACACCACAACCATAAGGAACCAAGCAAAAAACTAGAGAGAACTTTAGAGATGACCGAAGATGCCAAGGGTTGGTTCTTCCAATGACAACCCCAATCTGGATCCCCAAGCTCAAACCCCAAAGAGGGACGACCAGGTGAAACAAACACAAACTAAGGATCTTTTCCAATATAGAGGCAATTTCATTTTGATACACGTGCAATTGATCCATTGCTCAAACCATAATTCCACCTAAAGAACCAGGGGTGCTTGTGCTCGATTGAGTGCCCACACACTCCACATTAATTCTCACACATTTGATCATAAATCCTCACGATATGAGGAGGAAGGCACACCTATCGGAGAGTATCTTCATCCTACCAAATCACACCATAACCAAGGGTTTAAGGGATGGAGGTCGCCCCTCTTAATCCATTGACATTTATCTACCCCTTTGGATTCCTAGAGCCAACCTTAGCCCGATGGTCAACTAGGGGGTTAAGGCACCTCTTTATATGAAATAGTTTTAGCTCCCCAAAACTGTTACTTAGAGAAATGATTTGGTGGANTTCTTTTGATTACCTCTCTGACAATCATCATAGGGTCGTTGAAGACGGTTAGATGAGAGATATTGCACTCTTTTGCTAATTTAAATTCTTCATATAGTGCATATGTTACAACGATATTGTTTGTTGTAGTCCCTAAACCCCATGCGTAATAGGATATTGGATTTCCTCTGGGATCAAGGAGACTCACACCTGCACGTGTTGCCCTAGATCTCTTAGGTTGTTTTCACATCAAGCAAGTATCCTCTATTATAGAGTTGCCTTGGAGTGTCAACCATTAGATATTTGGTTTCATCTTCTTGTGACCTTTGGCCTATGGTCTTCAAGGTGGCCATTGAATTCAAACTTTGCCAAGAATTCTSCTCTTTACAAGGTTTGGAGCTATTCAAATCCATTTTAAATCACACCTCCCCATTCATAGGCTTTTGGTCCCCAAAAGATTCAACTCAACTCTTTTTATTCTTCTTCTTCTTCAATGATGTTCTTGCCTCCTCTGCAACCACAAAACATAGTTGTTTTATTGCCTTTTATGGATATTTAAAGAACCCATCTAAGTCAATTTTTTGCATCAATCTCTGGCATTCATCCTCAATAAGGGATGCTTCCACTGCAATATTGAAGATTAAAATTGAACAGGGGTTTCCCTTGATGTTGTCATGACCCTGTTGTCCATCTCATTGGTGGAGATGACATATTTTGTTGTTATAGGTGCCTAGACAACTTTTTCTCCTTAGGTGATAGGTGAAAGCAACTATTTCTTCTACTTGACCTTGACTCTCTAAAATTTTCTCTTGGATATGAAATTTTTGTGATGATGTTCCAGATGAAGCCTCCAACATGTAGTTTCCCAATGTCTAGTTAATTTGCAATGTTGACAAAAATTTCTACAACCACATGGGCTACTTGACATTCTCTTATTGTTCATGTTCTTCTTTTTGTTGATGGCTTGCTTCTTCTAGTGGGTGGTCACTTAGTGGCCTCTCATACCATGAAAGTAACATGCACCAGAGTGCCAATAATCATCAAAATTGTGGTCATTATACAAAAAAATAAGAGGTGATTGTCCATACCTCTTCAATTTGTTCTTTTACTTGTTGACTTGCTTTCTTGGTCCTCCAAGTGTTGGTGTAGTTTTGGATGGAAAAAACATCCCTTTAGCACCCCCATTCAAGCTTCTACAAGCATGTTGGAGGAATGGTTTCTTTCCCACTCCTATTTTTGTTGCTTTTCCTTCAACTGAAATGGCCTTTTCTTTGGTCCCTCTTTCCTTAGCAAAAATAATCTTGGTTGTCTTAGCTTGAGGAAATTTTTTAAGAGATGATATGCATTCACTTACTTCCTCTTTGCCACCAAAACCCAGGCCTTCATGTTTGACCCTATTTTTAGCTACAATGGGGTTTACAATCCCTTGGATTCATTTGCCTAAATCTTGGACATTGCAACCCATTTTTTTCATTAGCTTGGAACTTATGTATCTAGTATATTTTTCAAAATTACAAAAAGGATCTTTTGAAAACAAATTGAGAAAGGTCCTTGGAGGGTGATCTTACCATGCTCACCTCAATCATAATGTCGATTTCGGTAGTAGCAATGGTGGTTCTTGCACTTCCTTTCTCTCTTGGACAACTACCTATTGCTTGGATAATGCCTCCTCCTTTGTTGCCAATTCTTGGAACAACTGATCCATCATCTAAGTGAACCTTTTTTCTTACCATTCTCCCAGTTGTATTACTTTATTTCTCAATGAAAAGAGGTGAACTTATCTTTTACCCCAAATTACCATGACAATAGTGATAGAGACCTGATGTTCAACAAAGTGTTCTTTCAGCAAAGACAACAAATTTTCAAAAGTCTCAAGGTCCTTTTCCAGGTCTGTTATCCTCTTATCAAACCTCTATACCTTCCGCTTCAAGTGTCAATCCTCCTCTTGGATCTACATATTGATGGCCCTTAGGTCTTTCAACGTTTCTCTTTTCAATGCTTAATTACTAATATTGGACCTTCTTTCTCCTCAAAGTACTAGCATCTTCTTTGAGGTCACAAATTCAACTACTTTCATACAAATATGACATGTAAATGGTAAGCCTATGGCTATCCATCTTGCCAACACTAATCTTCAATGCAGAAATTAACCACACGTTGTACAATTCTAAACGTCAAGTCGACAACATACCACATGCATGCTCAATATAACTAGGCTTAAAACATAAAGATAAACCTTATTGATTGTACATTACTTCTTAAGAATATACATAGATAAGTTTACATGTCTAGATGGTTGTAAATTGACAACTCTATGCAGGTATTGGATATAAGGAAATGTCATGTCCTTGATAGATATCTTGGACAAATCTAGGTGGGATCTAGCTCTATTAAAAAATAACATATTCTACTACAATGAAATGTTCAACCCAACTTTCTAGTTCACCACACATTTTCCCACTTATTTTATATGGAAGAAATACATGCAAGTATTTCTAAATTGTCATCCTTATAACCATAACCATGAAATGCATGCAATGTATTTTGATATGCTCATATATTTATGGATGTAGGTAAACATTGCATTTTGTTGTTTTTGACTTTCATAGAGTGTAGGGGATGGATGAAGTTGTGTTATATGTTGAGGCATATGGAAGAATGGTCCCAAAGGATAGTTTTAGGTGACTTCCTATGCTCTATGTAGAGCACATGAAGCAATCTTGAGCAAGCCAGTGATTCAGAGAGTAATAGTAGTGTTGTGGTTGTAAGCTAGCAATTCTAGTAGTCAATAAAAGGTTGTATAATGTGGTGTACATAGTTGAAGTCACACCAACCATCAATTAAAGTGAGGATTAACATTGTGGCCACCAATAGATGGTTTCAAAAAACATTTTATTGAATCAACAAGCACGAGAACACTATTATAAGTGGATTACATAGTGCATAAAACTTAATTTTACACCAACGGTCAAACCAACATGGAATTGATTAAAATGTTGAGATATGTTAAGAGCAATTCCCACTAGAACTAATTAATCTTGTAGAGAACTCAATCACACATCATAACTACACAATTCACCTTAGAAACCCAAACGACAAAATCACAAAGATGGATTTTGTTAATGCTTAGGAAATTCCACAAACTAGAGCTATATACTTTCCATTGGAGATTTTGTGTACTCTTACTCACATGCGTGTTTTATAGATGGTTATAGTTGAAAGACAATCTTTGCTTCTCACATACAAGCTAAAAATCCTCTTCATTATTTCATCTTTGAGCAGACTTCAATCAAATTCCTTATTCCTCTACTATTGTGCCCTTCTTCCCAACCTTCCATTTCTTTTCCATCTATGTTGGGTTGTTTTTGTATCAAGAAAGCGTTCTCTATTATAGTGTCACCTTGGAATGATAGTCATTAGATGATCCATTTCATATTCTTGTGGCCTTTGGCCTTTGGTATTCAAGGTGACCATTGACTTCAAACTTTACCAATAATTTTCCATTTTACAAAGTTTGGAGTTATTCAGATCCATATTAGATCATCAGAGAGGGAATTTAGGTTGATCAATAAAGAGGAAGCCCTCTCTTTCGATAGGAGAGGTCATTTCCATTTACTCTCCTTCGTTATCCTTGTTATATATGAGAGTTTGAGATTCACTAGAATCCTCATAACCCCCTTTTGGGGCTTCCAAGATTGTTTCTATTACACTGCTTCCTTCCACCCTAGGGTCTGGATTTGTGCACCTCATGGACTTGGGTTCAATAGGAGATTCTAATATTCCATCTTATAATGTTTATATTATGACACTTGTTCCTTGAATGCATTGAACTAGGAGATGAAATTGACTTACTTGATTAAACACAAGTTTGAGGCATCTTTGGGGTTTGTAGGTCCTACGCTTTTAGCATAGGATCTTGAGACTCGATAAGGACTATGACTTCTTGGCCTTGATATTCTTGTGCTCCCGACAAATTTTTTACACTATTTTGATTAGTGTTTAGAAGACCATAGTCCTTATCCTTCCAAAGATGACCAAGGGTTCCCTTGCATTAGAGGGACTAGATCATTTTTCTTCCTTTTTCTATATTTTCCTCATCAATTTAAGCTTACAATTGCTTACTACATGACCATAGGAATGACATCACATGCAACAAAAGGGAACTTCGACATACATGATTTTTTGACAATAGATTTTCCCTCTTACCTCCAAAGATATCCCATCTACCAATCCTTCCTGTAGGTTGACCTCCACAAGGATGTTTGCTACTGTATGTTGGCTAGAGTGCTTGTAGCTCTCATCTACTTCCAAAAAAGATTCAATTGAATTTCCTATATCCTTAAAAATGTTCATGGACCATAACTCCAATGGTAGTTGGGTAACTTGATCCACACGGGCTACATGAATGATCTCTCTATCCTCAAATAAAAGCATAGGTTCCACCTTCAAAGAGGAAAATGAGAATTATCCCACCACTAATGTTTGCCTAAAAGGGCCCCTCTGCATCTTTTTTTGTGTAGAATATGAATGTCATCCACTCTCTTACCAATATATGATATTCTAGGTTGTATCCAAGCTAAGGTTCACATACTTGCTTCATCTAATATTTGAGACTAGCTTCTAAAATCAATCCACCATGAAAATATCCCATGAGAGTTTTTTTTAGCCACCCCTACGACTTGGTTCATTTTGATATCTTCACAAAATACAATCTCAATCCTTCATTTTTTCTTGACACAATTCTTGCCTCTCGAGCCTTGGTTTGGAGGGGAGGATTTCTTTCTCTTTTCCCTAGGTTCATTCCCCTCTAACTGATAGGGTTACAAGTATTTTCCCTGACAATTTCCTTTCTTTCTAGATCACAAAGAAGCAGAACATCATAGTGGTTGTTTCCTTACCTCTCGTTATCAAATCTATTAATAAAGCCTAGAAATGTAAAGTCTTTCTGCAACAATATCCTTCTTTCTCCAACAATAGCCTGTGTGCTTTGTAGTGGGTATGACTAGGTTGAATACACACTTTTGGTTGTCGTAAGATCATTCTTGTGTCTTGGTAGTTCTTGTAGTCAATTAGATATATAATTAATGATTTGTAGATCATATATGTTTGATATGTTAATTGCTTCCTTATTACCTAGACCTACCTCCACAATCAGTCCCCCTACCAAGAAGCTAATGTCTGTTTCATGTGCTACCTATCTTTTATTCATTACTTGCTAGGGATCCTATTAACAGAGATGGAACCCTTCTCCATGGTGTTTTTAGAATAGTATTAGAGTTCCTTGTCCCTATCCATTGAGGAACCCTAGCCCTGTAAAAACCCAAGGCCTATGGAACCCTTGCCAATTTCCATCACTCACTCCCACATTTTGGCCTCATCTCTTCTCAATCATATTAGATGGTCACCTCAGTCAAAGTTGAAACAACAAACATTAAGAGAATATCATAGCTCTCCTATGGAAGATCACATAGAGTTCCTTGAAACATATTAGAGGATCAAAATAAAAATTTTAAGGGAAGGAAGAAGAAAGAAATTCAAAAAATTATAAAAGAATGTTATGCAGGCCAACAAAACAAAGGAGAGACTATCAAGACCCTAGGGTTACTTGAACCCTTACACATATCTAATCAAAGATAAGATGATATATCAATGGATTTCATCACAGGTTTACCACAATCAAAAGGCAAGGATGCCATTTTTGTGGTGGTGGATAGAATCACAAAATATGCACATTTTTGTCGAATTCAATGTACATATATTCTAAGTTAAGTAGTAGAAGTTTTTGTGAAAGAAATTCACATTTTTGTGGAATTTAAAGTACACATATTGTAAGCCAAGTAGCACAAGTTTTCATCAAAGAAATTCATAGGCTTCATGAATTTCCCAAAGTAATAGTAAGTGACAGACATCCAAAATTCATGAAATTTTTGGAAAGAGTTATGGAAGATAATAGGGACAATATTAGACACGATTTCAACATACCATCCACAAACATATGGTCAAACAAAAATAGCGAATAAATATTTAGAAGGTTATCTTCGTTGCTATTGTTTATACAAACAATCATAATGAGTCAAGTTGCTTCCTCTAGCATAATGGTGGTATAATATGACCTATCACATAATGACTAGGACGTCTCCACTCTAAGACTTTTATGGATATGCAACTCCCAACATCATATCCTTTTCTCAAGACCATTAGTCCAAAGTATATGGAGTAAACTCACATATTGAGAAAACTAAAGTAACTTTGTAAATAATTAAATAAAACTTTCCAAATGGCCTAGAAGAAGATGAAGGAGCAAGTAGATCAACATTGAAGCGAAAGACAATTTGAGGTGGGCGATCATGTATATCTGAGATTCCAATCATATAAACAATCTATTCTCAAACAAAAGAAGAATAAAAGGCTAGATCCAAATATTTATGGACCCTATAAGATCTTTTGCAAAATTGGAGAAGTGGTTTATGACTTAGATTTTCTTTATTCACCCGTTCATAAGGCTTTTCACGCCCTTTGCCTAAAAAAGGCTTTGGGACATACTATGCCAATACACATTGAACTTATAGAATTAGACGAAGAAGGAAAATTGACTCTTGAACTAGAAAAAGTTATAGATTGATGGTCTCTTTCTCTTCGAAATAGAACCATTATAGAGTACTCAATCAAGTAGANGTCTCCACTCTAAGACTTTTATGGATATGCAACTCCCAACATCATATCCTTTTCTCAAGACCATTAGTCCAAAGTATATGGAGTAAACTCACATATTGAGAAAACTAAAGTAACTTTGTAAATAATTAAATAAAACTTTCCAAATGGCCTAGAAGAAGATGAAGGAGCAAGTAGATCAACATTGAAGCGAAAGACAATTTGAGGTGGGCGATCATGTATATCTGAGATTCCAATCATATAAACAATCTATTCTCAAACAAAAGAAGAATAAAAGGCTAGATCCAAATATTTATGGACCCTATAAGATCTTTTGCAAAATTGGAGAAGTGGTTTATGACTTAGATTTTCTTTATTCACCCGTTCATAAGGCTTTTCACGCCCTTTGCCTAAAAAAGGCTTTGGGACATACTATGCCAATACACATTGAACTTATAGAATTAGACGAAGAAGGAAAATTGACTCTTGAACTAGAAAAAGTTATAGATTGATGGTCTCTTTCTCTTCGAAATAGAACCATTATAGAGTACTCAATCAAGTAGACCAATTCATGCAGAAACACCCTCAATTACAAGCATTGAAGGCAACACCTTCTAAAAGAGGGGAGCTATGTTAGGGTCTCAACCCTCATTCATTATTATTACATTAATTATATTTAGGCTAGCTTAGAGCATATGATACATCATGCCCATGCCTAGAATTTGATGTCCTACATGATATTTTTTACATTTTTAAACTTATTTGACAAGTCAGCTCCATTTGAACACATAGAAAATGAAAGACAATTAAAATTGGAATACTGTCATTTTGAAATTCATCCACAAATATCAACTACCATAATTACTAATCATTGTAGTGTAAACTCCATTGATAGACTACAATGGCTTGCATTCTAGTTAGGATTTTGAAATTGAATCCTTTAATGGGACCTTTCCTCTTGCATATGAACCTTGAGTGGAATTTTTTAGGTGGAATTCTAGGCTTGTTAATGTACTTAAATTCAATGCTTAAAGTCATACAATATCTTGGAAATTTAAAACTTTTTCAACTAATGTTTGCCCTTAAATTTTTGTCTATAAATAAATTGTTGTTGAGAGTTGTGGTTTTTTAGTTTATTTTGATATTATAATTTTGCAAAACTATAAATTATCAACATAATTTTTTTTCTACAATTAACATGAACAATTAGTTAACATAGTGGACTTATTGTGTTTTCTTAGTTTATTTTCATATTATAATTTTGCAAAACCATAAATCATCAACATATTTTTTTTTTCTACAATTAGCATGAACAATTAGTTAACATAAGGCAACCACAAACATATAATGTAGCAACCAGAAACATAAGCAATTCAATTCCTAAAAAAATTCATGTGAAGGACATATATTGGTAATCTAAGGATTTTGGGAGGTTGAATCAATTAGCATGAACAATTAGTTAACATAAGGCAACCACAAACATATAATGTAGCAACCAGAAACATAAGCAATTCAATTCCTAAAAAATTTCATGTGAAGGACATATATTGGTAATCTAAGGATTTTGGGAGGTTTAATAGTGATATGGCACAATTCAATGTATCTCTTTTCTATGTTATAGGCAATACATACTTTTCTATGTTATAGACAATAGGTAAATGTCACAGAAGATAATAAGAGACAAAGCCAAGTTAGGAACCTCTCATACGTGTAAAGAGTTATAATCTTAAAAAAAATAATACTCTATTCATTTGTGGTTCAAATCCAGAGGGGG
The DNA here is from genome assembly GCA_010110895.2 of Picea sitchensis. Taxonomy (NCBI): domain Eukaryota; kingdom Viridiplantae; phylum Streptophyta; class Pinopsida; order Pinales; family Pinaceae; genus Picea; species Picea sitchensis. The sequence continues at coordinate 22,413 of SNQJ01S0080038.1, read as the reverse complement.
GTAGGGTATGTATACCTTCGTAGATTTTACCAGTCAAATTGCTAGGTGGAGGGGGGTCCCTTGTCCCACAAACAAGGGGGTCTCATACACCAATTTGGTGTGTTGGCTTGGCCGTGACCTTAAAAATAGATTATTATTATTATTATTATATAAAACATAAAAAAAAATGCACTCAAAAAATTTAACTGTGATTAAAAATTTCATTTGATAGGTAATAGGTGTTGAACACACTTACCACACTTAGAGGGGGGGGTGAATGAGTGTGGGGATCTTTTTCCCAAAACTTCCCTCTTACACAAAACTCGTCAGTTAGCATTCGACATTTTCTCATTACTCATTGATGTCATTAATAATCAATTAGATGTGAATACATATCAACAACATATATCAACAATATATCATCAACAAATCATCTCCACAAGGAACACAAGATGTATGTACAATTTTTCTTTTTATTA
>SNQJ01S0080037.1:0-26989 GCA_010110895.2 Picea sitchensis | reverse complement strand
ACACCCTTTTGGACTTGTATAAATAAAGGTCAAGTCATTGTGACATTAGATCATTGTGCAAGTATGGAGATAGCATAAGTGAGGTGCACTTGTGCTAGGAGCTTGGAAATTTCAGCAAGGAGAAATCTGAAATTGTGAGGCAATTTGGCCTAGGGTTTTTGGTGATTTTTTGTTTTTATCTCAAGCCAAGGAAGGCATCTTTCCCAGCCAAGAGAGGCACACGTGTGAGATCACAAGTGTGAGGGAGTAGGAGGAATAACAGGCAGAAGAAGGGGCAACAACTGCACGTGTGAGTAGCAGGATGTATGGACAGTTTGTAGAGCCACATGTGAGTAGGCCGCAAGTACAGAAAAGACAGCCCGCACGTGTGGAAGAGACAACTGTTTCGCACGTGTGAGATGAGGCCGTACAACAGGGCTGTACTGCTGACGTCAACAATCGTAAGACTGATATCAACACTTGTACAGGTGGCAACAACCGAGGAGACTTGCAAGCAGATTTTTTTCGGGTATTTGCTGAGTATAATTTACTGATTTTACTGTTTTTGAGGACAAGGTTGTCTTGAATTTTGGTCAAAGTGTGTTGACCAGGAGGGCTGGTTTTGCCCTCAGATTTTCAGAATTGGATAAAATTTACAGAATAAATTTTTTTCTCAGTTGTGTTGATGATTCATCTTTGATCTTTTGTGTTTCTGCTGCATATAATTTTCAGTGTAAAATTGTTCAGTGATAGCAACTAGGGTGTGACTGTTAGCTCACTAGGTGGCAATTTTCAGATCTGAAAATTGGTCACATAGAGGCATATGTGAAAATTGACATGAACTAGATGATAAAGAAGAATGAGGTTTAAACCCTAAGGTGCAAAGCCTCTTGGGCCTTAGGACTAAACCTTCAAGGAAATGATCCCTAGGGTGCAAAGCCTCTTGGGCCCTAGGTGTTGTTTTCTCTCTTGTAGATAACCTAGGTCAAGGATCAAAGACTAGGATCAAAACCCTAAGGTGCAAAGCCTCTTGGGCCTTAGGTCCTTGAATCCTAGAAAGAGAATGCTTTAACAAAACTTGGACAAACAAAACATGTGAAGGAGAGAAAGACTTATGTCTCCTCCCTAGCGTTTCACCAAGAGACATGCAACAAGATAGTAATTATCACCTTAAAACATTAGCAATGACATAAATTTGCAACAATTACTTACTTATCCAAGTCACTAGGCAAGGAAAAAACCTAGTTGCAACAACGTACCATCCAAGAAAGCAAAAGCATCCACAAATATCCTCCTCCAAGAGGTGTGCATGTGATCCAAGAGACACAAAAGGTAGAGCATAACTTTTCTAGCTATCCCACACAAGTGTGAGGAGTGAAAGTGACGATCCAAAATGAATGGAGTGATAGCCTTATTTATAAGGGAAAGCCTAGTGCTCAAATGATCCAAAAGGTTAAAAGTCATGTCTACAAGTGGGGCCGACCCTTGAATTTGCCTCTACAAATGATAAATCATGTCAAAACAATGCAAAAATGTCGTCCTAGGTCACACGTGTGGTGACATCATCCTCCAAGAGGGTGTGTGAGGGACTTCCAAGGCCATGTGTCATCATCTCATGGTGCAATCATGGTAGGAAGTGCATCTCCTTATCTATGGTGATGTCACATCATCAATGGTACCCCACGTGCTCATCAAGCCCCATCATCATCAAACCCTAAAGTGTGACATCATCATCAAAGGAGGGCCAATGTCCAAGGTGTAGAGCACATCGTCCAAGGTGGAGAGGAGCGTACCTTATCTCTGCAAGGCATCTAACTATCCTTGGTGCAATGTCCTCCATCCAATGAGTAATTCCCTGGGGTACAATGGCCAGCATGTGGGCTTCCAGCCCATTTGTGTGTCACCATGACCAAATCTGTCAAAATCAAGCCCATCCATCCATCGTCCAAGGTCTTGAAGATGTGAGAGCCATTGTTTGAATGTGTCAAGTCATTGGGTGACTCATTGCTTTGCATCACATGTGCCATATCTTGCAATAAAGCTACAACGTCCTGGGTGAAATCCTGGGGTGTCCTTCAAAAACCGTGTCAGGGGCATCCAGATCAAAACAGAATATGAAATCAAGTAAAACCAATGTTCATAAGATATACCAGTCCTTAAATCATGCAAAGTAAGTTGTTACTTAAGATATAAGCCACATGAACAATTCACATTCGCATCCCCTTCAAATTTCACACTGGCTCAAGATTTTCTGTAAGTTGGCAAGTTTGAATATGGAAGGGCCTTCATTTGACCCTATTAGGTGTGCCAACCAAAGCAGTGAAAGAAAAGACCCAGGTAGAGGGATATGTCCCGAGAGAAGTAGTGAAAGAAAAGAACCCTTCAAGAGTAAGTGTGATAGTGATACAGATTGGGGTTACTTCATGGATTATGGTGTCACTGAGTCCACTTCTATGAGTGCCTTTGTGGAGGGTGCACTTGCTCTTGAGTTACCACTTTCTAAGCACTACGTTTTTCCGAACCCCTTAATCTGCCTTTTTATTTGTCCTCTTATCATATATGCAAGTCCCCTTTATAAGGTTTCAAGCTATAACATCACTGCTTTGGGACTGGGGCGAACGAGAAAAGGGTAGAGCTCAAGTTTGGACTGGCTTTTGAGAGTCCTTTGCTATTCTTTCTTTAGCATTGTTCTTTCTTTATTCTTCTTTTGCTTAGCCGTTGCAATCAACCTCTGGGCCTTCAACCCCTTTTCACATGAGAGAATGGACCATGACCCATTATTGAAATTTAGTACACTTTGATAGGCTCCAGGATGGAAAGTGTTAAGTATGGTGGGGAAACGAAACGTTACCCTTGTGAGGCCCCCCCAGTAGTACCCCTTTTCCCGTGGTGGTGACAACATGGGACTAGGGCACAGATGCTAACCACCAAGGTGAAACAAGGAAACAAACATAACTTCTTGAGCCAATGATCTATTATCCAATTTCAACCAATGATCCACATTGACATGCCTAGTAAATTAAGCACAACACTTCACATGAAAGAAGGACTAACATACTTCATGGTGACATTGGCTTACCATCTCCCATACACTGAGTTGACTGGATGTGATGAGCTCGACTGATCTGAAGTAGAAGAGGAAATCTGAGGGGGCTGCTATCTGTGGACATGCTGATCGTCATCATGGTCATGATCACTGTCTTCACTGCGGGCCATGAGACATGATCTCCTATGGTTACCCCTAGGCATGGGGGTGTAACACACCAAAAAGTTTATTTTCCAAGCATTCTGAAACTATGGCCCCATCTTCCAAATTAGCCTCCTATGGCTTATTGTCCCAAGTCACATATGTTATATCATTCTTCGATGCCTCACAGTAATGGGACAACAACCTCAAGTTGTAGTGTACATAAACCAATCTTTCTGCCAATTCTACATTCAAGTTGTTTCTCTTCACGCTGTAGATGAAGTTGTAGGTGCTCTAATACCTCTTTACATAAGAAGTGATAACAACCTGTGGAAGCACCCTCACCGCCAATTTATGCAGATGTGTGGTAGAGGAGCCATACATGTTCCACCATTTGATAGGATTCAACTTACGTCGATCTTTAGTTGCTTGCAAGTTAGCAAAGATTCCATGTTCACTAATGTACTTGCTCAATTGACTTTATACTTGAGCACACTCCACTTCATTAGGGGCCAACTTGTCTAATGCAAGCATAAACCCATTTTGTACCTTTGGATCTGTGTGGTTTCCTCCTAACCCCGCCTCCAGGGGCTGGTTGGGCCAACTAAGATGGAGAATAATATTTGGGTGTAAGGACATATGCTAGGGCATGTAGTGGAACATTCAAATCATCCCACATTTTGACCACATGTTTATGTATATGATCATACAAAATCACATCTCTTGGCTCAACAATGTCTTTGATTTGGCCTATCATGTTGTCCATCTCCTCATACACCTCTCCAATCACTAGCTGATCTGTATTTGCAAATTGAATCATAATATAAATGGGCTTGGTGTACTACAAAACATACCTAACCCGTTGCCAAAATTGATCATCAAGCACTGTATCCTCCACCTCTTGAAATTGATGTCTATCAGATACGAATGCAACCCTCACTTTCAAAACCTTCCATGAATCACTTGAGACCTTACTAGCCGATGCCACTCTTACCTTCAAAAGACACTTGAAGGTGAGGTAATAGTTAGCAAAGTTGGTCTTTGAAATTTTTAGTAGCTCCAACTTAGAGTGATTATGGAAAATGTGGTGGGCCGTGCTATGATTGGTAATAAATTTTATCATTTTCTTTGCTCTCTTATACAATGCACCAATCCATTTATAATCATGGTCCTTCATCTTAACAATATCATGCATCAAGAGGTTCAATGTGTGAACCAAACACCCTGACCAAAATATATTAGGGTACATATCCTCAATAATTGCTCCTGCTACCTTATAATTAGCAACATTATCAAGGATGACTTGAATGACATTGTACAACCCAATCTCTTGAACAGTTTTAATTAAGGGTTCTATTGCAATATTAATATCGGTCTTGTAGCGATTTGAGTAGTCATGGGCTGAAAGGAAGACCGCACCACGAGTAGGCACACCAAGAATATTTATTATTGGCCTGCCTTTAACATTTGCACCAACCATCAGATACAATGGATACCCCATATTTGTTCCAACCATTTGTAAATTGTCCCAAAGCACTATGGATTTTGTCTCTTTCCTTGTAAAGTCCCATGGTTCTAGCTTTGTCATATTTGGGGCTCTTGTATCCATTAGGAGCACCATTGATGGCTTGTACCATTTTATGCCTATAGGGTGAGCGAAGAACATTGAATGGTACACCACATGCATAGAGAAACCTGAAAATTTTTGTGTCCACATCATCCCTACAACCTTGGTTAAGGAAATATGATATTGTTCTACGCCCTAAATGCATAGGTGATAATCCACTAGCAAGGGGGATGGGGATCGACCACCAAACATTCTTTGTGAGCCTAAAGTTTGACTCTTAGATTCAACCCTTGATTTTTTGGATTTGATTTGTGTGGCCTCCTCTTCCTTCTTGTATTTGTTTCTATCTTTGATTGGCACATGCTCACAAGTTTTGACTCCTATAGTCTTACCTTCATCCCATGGCATAATCCCACATAGATGCTTTCTCACACGGGTATATAAACTTGTGTAAGTTGTATGACAATGAGAACATATAAATTTTGTGGTTCCACCCCCTTTCCCTCCCCCAAGCTTTGTTACATACTTCCACAAGGGTGTTGAGCTCTTTTTGGGTTTTTGTCCATCATCACTGCCATTTTCATTATCATCGTCCCCTTCTATTTCTTCCTCTTCTCCATGGTATGTGCTGCCTACATCTAGTTCTTCCTCATCATCATGGGTATTTCGGCATCCCAACACTACCATCATAATAAAAAAAGGAACCAAAAGGATATAACACATTGACATACCCATCATGCTTGTTGAATCTTGAGAATAACTTGTTGCTTGCAATAGAATGATGGAGAAGGAGAAATGGGAAAGAGTAGGAGAAGAGAACATTGAAGCATTCAACATAGTAAATATACTAGTTTACAACACATCGAAAAAAATTAAAAACAAACAAGAGTGGGCTTTAGATCCTACCTCTTTAGCTCTCCAATGGTAGTTGAATGTAGCTATGGCAACCTTCAATCTCCCTTCCAAGCTCTCACAAATGGAACCCTTCAATCTTCCTTCCAAGCTTTCACAAATATGCTCCTCAACAAATAGCAAACAACCCACTCAATACCCCAACAAATATGAGTGAAATAAGAAATAGAATGAGAGAAAATGGAGTGAGTGAGTGTTTTAATCCACCAAAGAACCCTAGCCATGCCTAAACCAAGCTTTTGGAACCTTATCTTGGTTCCCATAAGCAAAAAGCGAAGCCAATTTTGCTTTCTCGAGTGGAAGCATTCAGGGAGCACCGAGGGAGCATTTTTTAGCTCCCGGGAGCGCTCAGGGAGTGATGTTTCCTAAGTACTCCCTAAATTCTCCCTGAACGGGTAGGGAGCGCGCTCCCAAAAATGCTCCCAAAAGGGAGCATTCAAGAAGGGCGCTTCTTGAACGGAGCATGCTTCTGGAGAAGAGCATTGGGGGAAGGGGGGGTGGTCCCACTTAGCGTAGCCTTGGCTTTTGTCTTCTATTCCAGTTGCCACTTCCCTGTTTGCAACCTTTCCAATATAAATCAGCACACAATAATGCAATCTTTCCTTGTCCTCTTCTCACCTCGAGGCTCGCACTCCACAAGACCTTTGCTGCTACAAATCTTCTTATTGTTCACAATATTCAAATCAACATAACAACTATATGCTTCAATTTCATGATGAATGTTGTCGATCACCTCATCCCTTTCATGGACATGTTCAGTGCCTTCAGGTACTGTTCCCATGGCCTTAATGGCTATATTCAGTATCATTTACACTTTCTTCTTCTACTATTGTACCTGCACACAAATAAATACAACAAACATTATGGAAATCAAGACTTCCCATGCTCGCCTCCTTCATTGGTACATTCTCTTTCTAGCTTAGAAGTCATAGCACCATGTCTAAGTATCAAACCCATACAATGAGAGCATAGCACAGCAAGTGAAGTAAACAAACTAAACCAGAGTACCAAGACCATGTGCAAATGAAAGCTTAGTGTACCAGTGGCAAGTGCATGTGTCATCTGAGGTGTGAGAGAGGGAAGCTGATATACCATGGCTGAGCTAGTACAATCATATGTCTGAAGGAGAAGACTGAAAGAGTAGTCTGAGTCTGGAGAATATGAGCAAGAGAGTTCATGCAAGCAACACCACAACACCCCTTGAGATCCTGTCTCTGGAAGTAGATACTCCTGAGGGGGCAACACCGACAATATGGCATCTAACAATAACTTCGATCTAGGTCATCCATTAATGTCAATATAATTAGTTTCAGTTATCAAAGTCCTAGCAGCTGGCTCTTTTTGATAAGGTTCTTTGATAATTCTTTTCCAAGTTTGGCCACCCTATGGGACTAAAATTCATGAATGGCTTAGGATGTTATAGCTTTTCCTTCCATTCTTCTAGCTTAGTTATTTCTTTAGCTACAGTCATCATGCAACAATCTGTATGCTTACGAACCTATCTATTTTCCAGCCAATTCACTATTTGATTTGCATTTCTCCTTACATGGATGAACTTAAACTCATCCGATGCTTCCAAGACTCTTTTCAGACCACTTAACCTGGCAATAATATTGAATAACTCATAAATGCAGTTTAATGCATGTCTGAATAAATGGTTGACCTTGATATAGAGTTGCCTATACCGAGTCTTTCCTTGTCAATTGTGATAGCTCCCTATAGGCACCCTCAATAACATTAGCTTACCCTAAAAGAACATATGTAGAATCCTTGACTGCAAGTAATCTATTTAAAACTCATGATGGTTATCACAGTTGGAGTTAAGCATATTCTAATTCCTAATCATCAAATGGTTAACATATTTCAATTTAGTTATTTGCATGTCGCTGTGTATATAGATACCATATATCTTGTTATCCAGCATCATAGCTTTGGTTCATATCGTCATTACGGTTACTAAGCCCAGATCAAATGTTATAAGGTTAGGTAAAATAAGATAATTTTATTAATGTCCGACTAATGACCACAAAAGTAAGTCAAAGGGACTGCTGAGTACAATGATGTCAATACAATGCAGGAGTACCAAAAGGTCTCCTATAAAAGGCGAGATGCAGAAAGTGAAGTACAATAAGATAGAGTAGTAAAACGTGAGATCTACCCCGAGGCATGAAGAACCCTCAGCCCCGAGCTCAGATACCTGCGCTGATGATGGGGTATATCGTAGGAGAAGAAGATCTAAGGACAAGAGGAACCAGAAGAAGAAAACATCAGTAATTACCCAAGCCTAAGGTTCATAGTTAGTCAACTAGTGAAAATATCAGTAATTATACCAAGCACCAATGCATGTTATATATTGAATAGAAATTAAAATAGTACACGGACTTGAGTGCAAAGTCATGCTTCATTGAGTAGTCAATAACAGTACGTAAGTCCTCTCACCACCAAAGGCATTCCTATTGAATCTAGCTCTCACTATCTATTCAAATCAAAATTGGTTCTATTTGCATGATTTTCGTTTCATCACATCTTTGTGACGTTTTCATGTTCAATGATTACTACCATTAAAAATACTCACATAAGGCACATGACCATTCAATTTAACATGCCCCAAGAATACTAGTTTACAACGTTGTCTCCCTTGAATCTCTCATTATAGACATCGACCAAACTTTGCAAAACTTGGTCTTGTCTCTGTGTGACTCCAATTATCTGTTCACTAGTAACCCTGATCCACACTTTGCTTCACCATTTGGACTCTCATTTACTAATTAATCATAGAGATTGCTAGTTCATGCATACATGCTAATGATATACCCTATGAGCAGTGTCAAACCTGGTTTACTGCTCAGCTTAGTTTGTTCGCTTGCCATAAAAAACATAGGTAGTTTATTCAAAATTTGCACTGTAGAAGCTTTCTGTTCCATATCTCATGGAAAGTATATATAACTATTTGTTCATTTTCTTAGGCATCATTATATTTGACTTAGACTACTGAAATTCAAGTAAGTTATCAATAAAGGCAGAGAATACCTCTAGTTTCATTGAGCATAAACATTAATCACATCTAAATGAAAAGTTATACTTGCAGCTTGGTTGCACAATAGAGTGCGGTGCCATTGAGATCTGAGTTTAAACTCATCTTCTGTAAACCAAAGTGGAGTTCCAAATGTAAGTGGTAGCATACTGAGATATCTGCTATCCAAAGGAAAGCTAAGGAAAAGCATATCTAGGTGCATTCTAACAAATGTCCAGTACATGAGTCATTGTTCTTTTTGTTCCTTACCATTTCAATTCATTTCCATTGACATTAACTCAATCCTCATTAAGGCCACACGATTGCCACATAATAATAATTTCATTCTTATAAAATTCACTTGATAAAACTAAAGATCCTCAAAGATATGGTGACCAAAATGATTTTTCACAAGCAAGCTCTACCAGTAAAAAAGAATCACAAGGAAACCTATCATCAACATCTCCTCCCTCAAAGAGCTTCCCATATTCTGATCCTAAAGAAGGATCTTATAGTACTGTCATTGAAGTGATGGCTAATCTGAGTGTAGCTACGAGAACTGTACTTGTTGTGTGGCAAACTCTAACTATCTGTATTCTCCACTTCTATATTTTTGACAGTATTTTAGTATTTGCATTTGTAGTTCTCTTCCACATCCCTTTCTTTGTTTTCTCAATGGACAAACAGGTTATCAAAGTTAGGTTCTCATTTCAAAAGACAACAGTAAGAGAACTGTCATTATTTGCATATATAAGTAAACAACCATGTACCAAAACATAAGAAAGACAAAATATATTATTTCAACAAATACAAATCAGAGAAGGCAGAATAGAAAACACTCAGTTCTCATTGGCCATTGTCTAGACTGTTATTGTCTGATAGAATATAGAACTAAAAGTGTTCAAGAGACAAAATCTCATGAGCTAAGTTAGTGAAATACCCAGTCATATGGAAGTCATGAACACCATAGCAGAAGCAATCTTACAAAGATGTCATCCATGACATTCACATGACAAAAATAGTCTTACAACCCAAAAATTCACATCATTTGCCTTATCATTGCATGTATTTGCCTTATCTTTGCATGTAAAATTGTAAAGACTTAACACATCAAAGTAATTACCCATAGATGAAGATATTGTTCTGCAAGCAGGGGTCTCGTCACAGGTACATAGCTGTGAGTTCATATCTATGGTTCACTTAAAAATTCATAATGATGAGTATTTGGGCACAAAGAAACATAGTAAATGAAGGTTTTGATGACACAATACGAGAAATAAAGTGCTTGATATGGACAGGTTGATTGGGTCCATTTGGGGTATTAGTTAAAATAGTTCTCTGGAGCAACATTCAGAACTTGAGCAAAAATATTCAGAACTGCAGCATAAATCTTGAGAAACCTTGTCTGCTTCAGAATGAAGTACAACTCTTAAAAACAGGAAAGCCAAAATTCTGAACCAGCAAAAGAACTTCAAACAGGAAACAGTAGTGCAGCAATATTTCTTACAAAGTCAAATTGAAGAGCTTTCAGGAACTTACGTTCACACAAAGACAAGTTGAAGACCTTTCAGGGCCTTACCTTTCAAAGACAAATTGCTATGCTCAACGTTGAACCTTACTTTTGCACAATTCAGGTAAGTGAACCTTACCTAAGCTTCTAATGGATCTTATTTTTGTCGCAAGATATTTTTGATTACTTTATAGTTAGACAGTGAGGGGATTCCATGTGATTCTAGTCACACCCAATGCAATGTATGCACATCCATGCCTAATAGAAAATGGCCCAAATTGAGATAACAAATTTAGTTCCTTTGTGTTATAGGCAGCCTTTCCAACCACATATTAGAAGATAGTAATTGTGCTCCTCTCGCACCAACGATCTTTTTGAAGTGGAGAAATTGATTGAATAAAATTAGAAGTGGTTGTTAGTTTTACCCGTTGCTCTGTAGCTGTTCTTTCTCAGCAACAGTGCTTCAAGAAGATCCCATTTGCATTGATTCCTGTGCAGATTGCAGTGTTAAGAGAGTGTAATGAGAGTGCAACACCAGTTTAGTAGATAGTCAGTGGTTGAGATGCAGGCATGCACCATCTTTAGTAGGCATAAATCCCAAGGCTGAGTGAGGGCATATTGCATGATGAAATTAATCCTCCAGTGGGTGCTTTATTATAGGAACCCTATCCATGCATTAGGGTTAGGGTTTCTTTCTAAGGGAGGCTTTCCATTGCATGTGTCTTGATAAATCATATTTCCCTTTTCATCTCTTATTCTATAAAAAAGACTTAGGGCACTTCACTGTATGGTTAGACAAAGTTTTGAGTTGCATTGTGATTCTTTTTTTCAAAGAATTAGAGAGATGTGATTGAGTGCTTCAGATTTGTGTACTTGTCCTAATTTTCAAAGTTGTATGTTTGTATCTAATATCCGTTTATCTGTTGTTTTGATAGATTTATTGGTGTTAAGATTCCTAGATTAGGGTTTCAGTTTTAGAAGCGCAAATCTATCATGTGTTGAAAATTAATATGGTATCAGAGCACATCATCTGAAATCTTCTGTCCAGCATATGGAGGAGGTTGTTTCCCGTGAGGAGTAGTTCTTGGAGGGTTTCAGTGGGTGCGGTACCTAGAAGACCCTAGAAAGTGGACCTGTGAGGGGTTTGTCGGTAAGATGCTAAGAAACTCTAATGATTGGAGTGATGGTTTATGCTTGAAAGAGGCAATTTGCATATGTGATAGGTTGCTGATTTATTTTTATTTTTGTCTGATATGTTTGTTTGAGGTGTGTTTAGAAGTTACAATAATGGCTAACTTGGGTCTCAAAGAGTGTGACATAGTAGAGGATGCTTCCAACTTTACACCTTGGAAGTGCATACTTTAGATGTTGATGGAGGAGTTTGATCTTTGACTATTGTAGAAGGGAAGTCTATAGTCCCCATTGATCTCGTGTCATTGGTTGAATAGAATGAGAAGGCAGCCTAAGAGAAAAGAATTATTTTGGATTCTGTGAGGAACCATTTGATTCCTCACATCCCGGAGAAGAAGTCAACTAAGGATATGCATGATGTTGTGATCACTCTATATTAGTGTGAATATTTCTTGCAAGATGCTCCTAAAGAACAACCTCATCGCCACATGAGTTACAAAGAGATGTTGTCAAGCTACTTGATGGAAATCACCAATTTAATAAATGATCTTGTTGCTATCAAGATGAATGTTGAGGATGAGGAATTGGTTCCCATAGCACTAGACATGTTCTCTGCACCTTGTGAATCCTTTATAAGGTGTCTATATTTGTGAGAAGCTACTGGAATCTGAGAAAATTTGAGATGACTTTGTCCAAGATGAGACAGTTGTAGCTAGAGTGGATGAGTTCCAATTCCTAGCCATCATTGGGAAGGTGAGGAGACGAGGTAAGAAAGGAGGACTTGAAAGGGCTTAAAAGGGAAAGAAGGAATATTTGAGGTCTTCAAACCAGGGAAACAAAGGATTGAGTGGTGCGCCCCACTAGCCTGGGCCCCACAATCCACACTCCACTAAGTGAGCTGAAGGAGGGCGCTTGGCTTAGGCATTGTTGGCTGAGGAAGAGGGCAAGAGCAGAGCTGAGAAGGGGTGCTTTGGCTGGGCCAAATCTTCAGGGAAGAGAAGGCCGTACAACAAGCACACAACAAGAAGGAAGGAGGCCATACTAGAGGTTGTACATCAACAAAGAAGAGGGCCAAATCTGGTCGTACCACATCAGCATAAGGAGGCCGAAATTCAGAGGCAGTAGAGGCCGTTTTCTGAGCAGAAAAGGGCTGAAAAAGAGGGTCGTATATGCCGTACATTGCTGGGACGTACAACCTCATCTTGACTGGGCCGTACTGCTGGGATGCGAGCTGATTTTCTGTTGTAAGAAATTCTGGGTTTTCTGCTGTATTTTTCCTCTTTCTCTAAGCCAATAAAGCCCCTCCTTTACTGGTTTTCCCCACACTGGTGTTTCTAGGGTATATCTGGTGTTTGTCTATTTTATGGTTGGTTTCTGTGGATGTTTCTGCTGTTTATTTTCTGATTAATAACTTAGTTGTAGGTTATTAACATAATTTTTAGATTTATATCAAGTATAATTTCTGGTTAAAGTAAATTATTGGCTATAATCTTTGTGTGCTGAGTTATAAAAAGTCAACATGGTATTAGAGCTCAACCTCTGAGTACAGAAGGAGCCAAGTTACTTGCTGTGCATACTAGGAAGAATGAATCAAGTGGTACGTGTGACCAAAAAAGGTGGGTGGGCTAGAGGAGCTGACTATGGTCGATGGAAGCTTAAGGTTTGAAGATAGGCTAGAAGGAGCCTCAAAATTCAGTCCTTGGAGGGAGCGAATGGGTTTATTGTTGGAGGAGAAAGGATTGTGGGAGTTTGCTAAAGGCAAGATTGTCTTCCCAACGGATCCAACACAACAAGCAACCCATCTCAAGAAGGGCGTGAGGACAAGGAGGATAATTGTCGATGGAGTTAAGGACCACATTATTCTTCATCTGTCTAGCAAAAAGACAACTAAGGATATGTGAGAGGCCCTAGTGAAACTGTACCAATCTGATAACTAGAGCAGAAGATGCTGCTCAGAGAGAAGCTGAGAAGCACGAAGATGGCCAAGGGAGAGTCAGTGGTGACATACCTCATAAAGTTCACTCAGATCAGAGATGAATTGACAACTGTTGGAGAGGTCGTAGACGAGACTGAGTTGGGGAGGACAGCCTTGAATGGCTTCACCAAGCAGTGGGAAGTATTTGTCCGAGGAGTGGTGGCTCGAGAGAAACTCCTTGATTGGGAGAGGTTATGGGATGACTTCACCCAGGAGGAGCTGAGAGTTGATGCCACTCAAACTGGCCAACCAAAGAGTGAAGAGGAGGAGAATGTGGCTCTTCACGTGAAGAAGACTAGTGGAGGAGGCTCCAAGGACATGAACAAAGTGAAATGCTTTGCATGTCACAAGAATGGCCACTATATCACAAGAAACTCCTTGATTGGGAGAGGTTATGGGATGACTTCACCAGGAGGAGCTGAGAGTTGATGCCACTCAAACTAGCCAACCAAAGAGTGAAGAGGAGGATTATGTGGCTCTTCATGTGAAGAAGAGTAGTGGAGGAGGCTCCAGGGACATGAACAAAGTGAAATGCTTTGCATGTCACAAGAATGGCCACTATGCCAGCCAGTGTCCCAAGAAGAAGGAGGAGGCACAAGTAGCAACAACATCTATTGAGATAGATGAGTTTGCAGAGAAATTCAAGGAGAAATTTTCTTTGGTCGCCTCTCTTTCGAGCAATAGTGTTGTAGAGTTGGAGGACAATGGGGCATGATTTGTGGACACTGGATCATCTTGCCATATGACAGGAATGAGGTCACAATGGATCATATCAACACATGACAAGAATGAGATCAGCCGTTCTTTAGTGTTTCTCAAGACGGGCTCAAACTCGTGATAAAAGTGCAGGGCTAGCACCCATGCATACAAGGAAGGGCGGTTGATGCTGACCTAACCAGAGTCAGTGGTTCTCCTGAGGTGGATGAGGTGATAAGTTTGTATTAGAGCCGGATAACACCTCTTCTCTTACTCTAGAGGATATGGGGTATGCAATGATGTTAGGATGGACATGTACTCATAAATTTAGAGGGAGCGACCTTGGATGTAGGAGTGAGGCTTGGCATCAGGGAGGGTGTGATGTATAAGGTGTTGGGACAATTAGTAGTTGTGTCCAAGGGGATCTTGGATTATAGATCAATGTCAATGGTTGAGTCTAGGGGACGAGTGGCTTCATCCAAGACTGTCAGTTGGTATGACTTGACATTGATGGATGAGCAGAGAAAGATATCAGATCAGAGTGCAACATAGGTAGCATGAGGGTCTTCCAGTTCAGAGGGAGCATCTACAACAACAACAACATATTTTATGGGGTCAGAGATTGATCCAGGTGGAGACACCTCCCTCACTAAGAGGGAGTGTTAGTTTTGTAGCTCAGTAGGTGTCTTAGCATGAGCCTAAGTGTCCTAGGCATGCTGATGGACACACTAAATACCCAGATCAACCTTATTTGTCTTAGCCTAAGTCTAACTTAGGCATGCACCAAAATTTCTGTTTGAGTGGATTGTGGGCCCCAGGCTAGTGGGGCGCACCACTTAGTGGATTGTGGGGTCTCGCCAAAGGGGGGTGCACCTCCTTGGAGCCTTGGAGGCTGAAATTGGCACACATCTCAAGGAAGAAAGGTTGCTGCTAGGAAGATAAAGTGAGGGGTTGAGGGTGAGAGGATATGCATTCTCATTTGTGAGTTGAGCAAGTGAGCTGAAGGAGGGCGCTTGGCTGAGGAAGAGGGCAAGAGGAGAGTTGAGAAGGGGTGCTTTGGTTGGGCTAAATATTCAGGGAAGAGGAGGCCGTACAACAAGCACACAACAACAAGGAAGGAGGCCATACAACAACAAAGAAGAGGGCCAAATCTAGCCATACCACATCATCAGAAGGAGGCCAAAATTTTGAGGCTGTACAGGTAGTTTTTTGAGCAGAAGAGGGCCGAAAAAGAGGGTCGTACAGGCTGTACTGTACTAGGACGTACATTGCTAGGCCGTACAACCTCATCTTGGCTGGGTCGTACTGTTGGGATGTGAGCGGATTTTCTGTTGTAAGAAATTCTGGGTTTTCTGTTGTATTTTTCCTCTTTTCTCTGAAGCCAATAAAGCACCTCCTTTGCTAGTTTTCCCCACACTGGGGTTTCCAGTGTATATTTGATGTTTGTCTATTTTATGCTTGGTTTCCGTGGATGCTTCTGTTGTTTATTTTCTAATTAATAACTCAATTGTAGGTTATTAGCATAATTTTCAGATTTATATTAGCAAGTATAATTTTTGGTTAAAGTAAATGATTGGCTATAATCGCTATGTTCTGAGTTATAGAAAATCAACAACAATGATAGAAGTGGTTTGCAGGGAGTGCAGAAGCCTCAATTGGAGTGGATTAGTTAACATCAAGGCTTGAAACAACTTTCTCCATGGTGTCATCCCTATCCACTAACACCATTTCAGGTGTAGGGTGGTATGTGGACAATGGAGCATCAAGACACATGACCTTCGACAAGAAAACTTTTTGAAAACTTCACGAATGAGAGGATGACATACAGGTGGAGTTAGGCAATGACATACAGGTGGAATGGGCTTTGTCTCCTTTGAATGCCTTAAGGTGATGTTCTAAAGTTGCATGATGTCTTATATGTTCCTAGTTTGACAAAGAATATTATTTTAGTTTCTTGCATAAAAGCTTTGTATTGCTAAGTTTGATGATCAATGAGTTATCATTAAAAACCATAGCCATGAGCCTAATCGAGTTTTGGCCAAAGGAGTTTTATAAGGTAGCCTTTCCAGGTTGCTAGCAAATCCAATGAAGCATGGTGCTTTAGTGCATGATAGTGATAACATGCGCAAGCTGTGGCACAAGCGGTTTGGTCATTTGCACTAGGGAACAACTCCTCTCTTGAAGGATATGGTTTAGATATTA
Source organism: Picea sitchensis (assembly GCA_010110895.2). Classification (NCBI taxonomy): domain Eukaryota; kingdom Viridiplantae; phylum Streptophyta; class Pinopsida; order Pinales; family Pinaceae; genus Picea; species Picea sitchensis. Next base: position 10,817 of record SNQJ01S0080037.1, on the reverse strand, counting down.
CCAAAGTTCAAGATCGAGAAGACGAGTGTGCAAGGGTTGTGCACTTGACAAACATGCAAAGATTGCTTTCTCAAGTAGTGAGCACAGATCAAGAGGGATTCTTGATTTGATTAATTTGAGAGGTAGTTTGTACTATGCCTATTTTATTGATGATTTCTCTAGAAAAACTTGCATTTACATTGTGAAGAATAAGGATGAAGTGTTTTCGAAGTTTCAAGAGTTCAAGACCTTGGTCGAGAATCAAATAGGTAAGAAGATCAAAGTATTGAGGTTTGACAATTGAGAAGAATACACCTCCAAGGACTTTCATGCCTATTCCATGGAAGTATGGATCAAGACGGTGCTAACAATTCTTTACAACTTGCAATAATGTGAAGTTACAAAGAGGAAGAAGTCACCCATCACAGAGACAATGAAAGCAATGATCCAAGACATAGATTTTCCCTCAAGTCTTTTGATAGAGGCATGCAATACACCTATCTACATTTTGAATAGATGTCCTCGCACGATATTGAAAGACAAGACAATAGAAGGATCATTTTAAGGTGAGAAGCCTTAGGTATCACACTTTTGTGTATTCGGTTGTCTTGTTTATATTCATTTTCCGAACGAAAAGAAGATTAAATTTGAACCCTTGAGCATCAAGGGCATATTTGTTGGTTACAATGAGGCCTCCAAGGCTTATTGAATCTATATTTTAGCACAATAGAAGACAATGGTAAGCATAGACATTAAGTTTGATGAGGATGCATGGTCCTCTAAGGCTTATGAAGCTCTTATGGAGCTTGAGCAAGAAGAACAACTTGTTGTCCCAAAGGCTATTAAAAAGAAGAAGATAAATGATATTAAATCATCGGAAAGAGGAAAAGTTGAACCTGTTTCGAAATGGCTCTATCTATTAGCATGACGAATAATTCCAAATCAAGCAAGGAAGAAGATCTTTGAAGAGTCTTTTTCAAATATAGATTCTTTGAATATAGATTCTTTTTTTGGTAACCTGATCTATCCAAAAGATCAATGACGTTTCAATGAAGGAGCAAAGACCTCTTTACCATCTAGTTCAACTAGGGACCTGAGATGGCTTACCCAAACTTTGCAGGAGGGACATGATCAAGTAGGAGCTCCAAAATCTTCTTTTTGGGTGAGTCATCCCCATTCAAAGTTTCCTACCTATGTTGCATTGATGCCTTTTATCATTGATTTAGAGACTTCCAACTTTGAGTAGGTAAATGTAGAGTAGGCGTGGTAGGATGCCATGACTAAGGAGTAGAACTTCATCACAAAGAATGATGTTTGAGAGATTGCGCCAAGATCAATGGGGAAATTTGGGATAGATTCTAGGTGGTTGTTCAAAATCAAGTATGCCACTCTTGGGAACATAGAGAATTCTAGGTGGTTGTTCAAAATCAAGCATGCCACTTTGGGAACATAGAGAAGTACATGGTCATTGATTCAGAGCCTTCCAACTTTGAGGAGGCAAATACAAAGCAGGTATGGAAAGATGCCATGAATGGGATTATTATAACTCCATCGCGAAGAATGATGTCTTGGAGATTGTCTGCTAATGTTTATGCCATTATTATAGTTCCTTTGCATTTCAATAGATAAGAGCATCATAAGAACAAGATCACCGAGAAATACACATCTCACAAGAGAGCAACATTTATCCCGAAACCCTCTAGGGAAGAAGAAACCTAACAAAACTTCCTATCATAAATCGCCAATACAATGTTCAAGAGATAACTCAAACCAATACGTATAGTCCTCCCTAAAAGATGCGCCACTCTTCTCACTCTCTCCAACTGGTAATTGCACTTGCCTCATAAGAGAGTCGAGCAAGTGAGTTGTGTGTTAAAGTGAGGCGTTAGCCTCCTATATATACAAGACCGGCATGTGTGAAAGGGTAAGTCATCATGTAATTTAATTTCCACTGGGTGGGTAAACCCACCTTTAATTTGTGACCTACCCCAATAATAACCTGTGGGGTCAATTTTATTCTCGTGATAATAATTGTCCGGCTGACCAATCCAAGAAAAAGGATTTGGTCCTATCATTAATATCGACATATGATTAATCCACAATGAGGATTAATCCAATGAATAAAATAACAATAATAATAAGAATACTTCCTTTCAGCTACATTATTTCAACACTTCCTTAACAAGAAGGGTATTGTTCAACAACATCAGCGCGAGAGAGGTCTACATCATCGCTGGCATCGACAAGATCGCCAATACTTTCATCTTGGTGCAATGGATAGCATATTTACGAGCCATCAAAAGTTTTCTTCATCGCATCATCATTCTTAAAAGAATGCCATCATCATCCCGTGATCAAAGTGTATCGCGAAAAATGATACCCTTCATCGATAAAAGACTAGGCCGGTACATCACAATACTACATTGGCTCAATGTCAAGGCCGTTGTCGGGTAGCCCGCTGTCACTGGCTACATCTTGCTTTTACGCCCAACAACGCAGGTCGTATAAGGAATCATCTTGCTTTATCGCCTAACAATCCGTATCGGGCTAAGGAATTACATCATCATCTCGGCCATGTCTAACAACAGTCGTGAAGCTTAGGAATCATCTGTTTTACGTCTAGCAACGTGGTCAGAAGCAAGGAAACACATCATCTCGCTTTATGTCTGCTAATAACGCAGGGTCGGGTTTTGAGGAATCATCTTGCTTTATGCCCCAACAACTAGGTCAAGCAAGGAACACATCAACATCTCGCTTACGTCTAAAAACGAGGTAAGAAGAAAGGAACAAACAACATCATGCTTTAAGTCTAACAACTAGGTCAAAAGTAAGCAACACACAACGCCATGCTTTACGCCTAACAACGCAGGTCAAGCAATGACTCCATCTCATTTTTACGCCTAATAACGAGGTCAGAAGGGAAATAATACACCAAGCGCTTTACGCCCAACAACGAGGTCGGGCAATGACTCATCTTGGTTTCTACGCCTGCAATAACAGCTCATATAACGTTACCAACGCTTTTACGCCTAACAACGAGGTCGGAAGAAATGACTCATCGGTTTCTTTAGATCTAAATGTTCTAGGCCTGGCAAGCAAGGAATAATATATACCCCTTTCAGGAGGGTCCTTCGATCTTCACTCAAGTTTATCCAAAGTGTCCAAACTTTGCACCTAGATAGAGGCTCATCAATACGCCAAAGAACTGCCCATCCAGGCATAATCGAACTCCATTTCCAAGGTCTTCCGCACTACGTCGCGATGAAATGATAATGGATCTCTACGTGATTCGACCTGTCGTGGAACAAAGAATTCTCTGTCATTTTAATACAAATTTGATTGTCACATAGAATCACTATTGCTCTCATATCTCCGCTTCCAAATAGGCCACTAACAACTTCGGCTTTCATAGCGGAGGAAGGATGGAGCCGGATGGATGGAAGAAGATCTGGAAAGAGGAAAGGATCTGATGGATGGAATGGATGGATGGAAATGGAATGAATGGATGGATGGATGGATGGATGGATGGAGGAGAATGGACGGACCGAGGAAGGAAGGACGGAATGGGAGATGGATGGAATGGATGGATGGACGGATGGAGGAGGAGGGATGGATGGATGGATGGATGGACGGATGGATGGATGGACGGAAGGATGGATGGACGGATGGAAGATGGAAGGATGGATGAATGACGGAAGGATGATGGATTCGGAAGGCCGGATGGACGGATGGATGGATCGAACATGGAGGAATGGATGGAATGGATGGAGGGAGGAATGGAAGGATGGATGGCAAGGAAATGGAAGGAATGGAAGGGAATGGATGGATGGAAATGGATGGATGGAAATGGAATGGATGGAGCCAAATGGATGGAGGAAATGGAATGGACCCGGAGCCCGGACGGAGTGGAATGGATCTGACGGACGCATCTCTTCGATTGATGTTCTTCCTTCATATAGTTTGCTTGTGAGAGTCAAACATTTCTTCTGAGTTTTCTTTGATTTATAGCATAATGGATCGTGTGGTCTTGATTGAATATGCAATGATTCTTTGAGCCCCGATTGAGTCCTTTTGATGCTTTGCTTTCTTAATGGCTATCTTGGTTCTTCCAGACTCTTCTTGATAACTCTTTGCTAGGTCATTCTCCTCGCAAGGATCAGATCAGATCCTATACTTCCGCATACGGTTGTTCATGTTCTAGTTCTCAATGTCTCTAGGCTTGTTGACATCTTTTACTTGGAGCTAGTAAAATGACCAAAATTGAAAATGCTTAAAATCAAATTCCGAACTTACCAAGAGGTGCACTATCGAGTATGAAAGTAGCGCCCGTACACATGGATCCGAAAATCCAACTTTTACCCCCACAACTGGACCATGGATTTCTGTGACTAGTGCTTCCTCGTAATTTCCTGCACTGGGTACTCGGTACTGTACTTCTAGTACCAATCGGTACTCCGGGTTTTCCGGGTAATTTCCAGCCTTTGTGAAACTAGGGTTTCACTTCTTTATGGGGACCAAACAATCTAAAAGGTGTGCTCTATGTGCCAAATTGATCCGTGGGGGCGAATCCTTTCAGTAAGTTTAGGGGAACTCGAAAAGCATTCACTTTACAAAGCCCTAATCTATGTGTGCATCAGCAATGCTGGATGTTTTTCTCTCTGCTAAATTGTGTTTCCTTCCCAGTTGGCTCCTCCTATACTACACACATTTATGCCATTATAGTTCTTGCATTTCAATAGATAAGAGCATCATAAGAATAAGATCAATCGAGAAATACACATCTACAAGAGACACAACATTTATCCTCGGAAACCCTCTAGGTAGGTAAAGAAAACCCAATTTATTTTCATAAATTGCCAATACAATGTCTAAGAGATAACTCAAACCAATACACAGATAGTCCTCCTAAAAGATACAAAATGCCACTCTTCTCCTCCTCCTCCCCTCATCGGAGCACTGCAGCCTGCCTCATGAGAGAATGAGCAAGTGAGTTGTGTGTTGTGCCAAGTGAGGTGCTAGCCTCCCTATATATACATAAGACCTGCACGCAGGAAAGGGTTCTATGGTGGCCGACCTTCACTGGGTGGGTAAACCACCTTAATTTAATTGGGTCTCAATAATAACTGTCGGGGTCGAATTTTATTCCCTCATTTATTACAATTGGTCCCATGACCAATCCAAAAGGGGATTTGGTCCTAATACAATTACCGACATGATTAATCCACAATGGGGATTAATCCAATGAATAAAATAACAATAATAATAAGAATACTCTTCGCAGTTACATTATTTCAACAGTTCCAAGATTAGTGGGAAAATTTGTGATAGATTCTAGGTTGTTAAAAATCAAGCATGCCACTGATGGGAGCATAGAGAAGTACAATACTATATTTGTGGCGAGAGGATTCTCTCAAAGAGAGGGAGTTGACTATGACAAGGATTTTTCTCTAGTTGCTAGGTATACTTCTATTAGAGTCATCATGTTTATTGCCTCAATTTTTGGTTAGCCTTTATACCGTATGGATGTAAAGATTGTTTTTTTTTAATGGTGTCATTGAAGAGGAAGTATACATTAATCAATAACGGGGTTTTGAGGTGCATGGGTGAGATACCCATGTGTGCAATCTAAAGGACCTTAATGGGTTGAAGTAGGCACCATGGGCATGCAAGTCAAGGATTGATGAATATTCATTCACTGTGGGATTCATAGATTCATTGGATTGCTACCAAACAAGTGCTCCAATACTTGAAGGGCACAATTCATTATGGCATGAGGTATATGTGAGATGGTGAGTTATTACTATATTGTTTTGTTGATTTTGATTGGGTAGAGGATGCAAGTGCTAGGAAGAGCACTTTAAGTTTTTGTTTCAACTTGGGAAAATGTATGATTTCCCGGTTTAGTAGGAAGCAAGGGGAAATTGCTCTCAATTCACTAGTGGTAGAGTACATGGTAGAGTTAGTTGCTTATTGTGAGGCCATTCAACGTCACAAGTTGATTGATGAGATGTTGGATCCTACTATTGTCTACTATGACAATTAGAGTTGCAACAAGCTCTTTGAGAATCTTATGTTTCATGATCACTCCAATCACATTGACATTCAACACCATTTTCTTAGAGGCAAGGTTTAGAAGGGAACAATGGTTCTTTAATATGTTCCTTTAGATTTGTAAGTGGCATATATTTTAACCAAGCTCTTTAAGGGGAAGTTTGAAATGTTGAGGGAGAGACGGGATATGGTAGAGATCATCTTCCTTTCAAGGATGGAGTGTTAGTTTTACATGTTGCTCTATCATTGTTCTCCTTTAGTAGTGATGCTTTTAACATATCTTGTTTTCCTTGATTCCTATGTAAATTGCAGTTGTGAAGGGATAATTAATGTGGGCACAACACTAGTTTAGTAGACAACGACCATCTTTACAAGTTTCCATCTCTAGAAGGCACAAAGCCCAAGGGTGAGTGAGGGTTCAATGGATGAGGAAGTTCTAGATATAATAGGGCATAGTTTCCAAGGAAGGAAAATGCATGCATGCATGGAGTGAGTTAATCCTCTAATGGGTGATCTATTCTAGGAAACATTATCCCTACATGAGGGCACACTCTTCCCAAGGGAGGAACATGCATTAGGGTTAGGGTTTATGTCTTCAATGGAGGTGCTCTATTGTATGGTATCCATTATACTTTTGTCTCTTATTCTATAAAAGAGACATAGGGTGTCTCACTGCATGGTTAAACAATTAGAGCTTTGAGCTACTTGCATTGTGATTCTTTTTTTACAGTAATAGAGGGTGATGTGATTGAGTGCTGTAGATGTGTACTTGTTGTCTTAATTTTCAGAATTGTGTGATTGTAGATATAGTATTTCTTTATCTATAGATTTGATAGGTTTATTGGTGTTCCTAGATTAGGGTTTCAATTTTAGGAGTGCAAATTTGTGTACCATGTGCCGAAAATGAGCTTGTCAATATAGGAAGCATAAAAAGGAAATGGTTTGGTAAGACAAAATAGATAAAGAGAGATCAATGTCAAGACATACATAAATCATGGAATTTTCAAATTTGTGTTTTGTGGAAGTACTCAACAAGATTAAAATACAAAGCTATGAAAATTTAGAAGCCAATGGCTTTGGGCACACATAATGCACATGTAAACAATGACACAATTACATGAACCATGTGTTCAAGATTCTATTTTTCAATGGATACATGGTAGAAGTAAAAGGTCAAATAATTGCATAGACCCATCAAATCTTAAAGCTTTCAATTTCTAAGAGATATACAATGCACATAATTTATAAAAAATGGCCAAATCATGAAGCGACCCACTAGTCAAACCAAGAAGTTACCAACATTCATTTACATTCTACAATGTGTCAAATAGACATACACTAGCTTAATCATATCCAACCAAAACAGAAAGCACACCGAGATGTAGACATTGTAGAAAAGAGCTAGTAAGAGTTGCATATAAAATTACAAGAATAGAAAGGATATTATTGTGACAAAACACGCCAAAGTAGAATATTGCAAAAGAGAACAATTTGTGCACTAAACATCTTTTAATGTTGTTGCATGCTTTTGCTAAAGCTACTTTTAGCAGGGTGTTCTTTATGGCATTAAAGATTCCAATTAAGGAAAGAATTTCTCAAACAAAAATTGAAATCATTTACATTGACACTCACTAATATTCTCAAATTTATTGAGACAAAGATGTGGTTTGAAAATGTACCTCCAAAATCATCGGTTGTAAAATATGAACTGAATCCTCCTAAACTATAAGGACCAATTTTGCAAGCCTACATTGGGACTTCATAAACTTATTCTTCTAGAAATAATTTTTTCCAAAGAAAAAATCATATATTTCTGTTTCAAGCAGAAATGAAAACATATATTTAGTATGTGCTTTGAAGCACTACAAAAACTTGCTCTATATGGATCCTTTTGAGATCGTTGTAAGTTTCAAAAATGACATATTTTTAGTGCATAAACCCTATTGTCCTTCACACTGATAATTATGCCTTTGTCGAGACATTGAAATGATCTAGACAAACCTTATTTTCTAGTAGTTACCTCAGAGGGACATACAAACTACCAAAGGGCAACTTTCTAGAATATAAAAAAACACATCATTCTTTCTTGAAATCAAAGCATCTTTAGTAATTGCGAGTCACTCAAAGACTAATATGGTAACTGTTGGGCATTGGGCCCTGATACTTTCCTCTATTATGATTAAGGTACTTGTGTTTAGTGCCAGAGCTTGTTTTGATAGTTCATCTAAATGCACATTTAGTGCCCTATAGACATGGGAATAAGATATTTTCATGAAGTTCCTTGCTAGCTTCTTTATTTGCGCAAATACATGAGAAATAAACAAATTATGAAGATTGTTTTTCTAGTTAACCAGTCTACGACTAGTTTAGAATCTACGAATATTCGTGTTTGAGTGACTCCCCTTTCTATAACAATCGTCATCATAGTCATTAAGGAATTCATAACACAATTACCAACTTAATGAGAACTCTACAGAGTTCTCGTTTTTTGTCACATTTTTTTGAAAAGTTGTGCTACCGGTTGTTTTTACTATTTTAAATATTCTTATCCATAACGTATCAATATTATTTTTTAAATGTTTCTTTTTTCATCTATTTTCAAATTCTATTTTTTTTTTCAACGGTGTTTTTTATCATCTATTTTCANTCAATGACATTTTTAATTATTTTTCCATGCTTCTTTTAATGTTAAAAATGTTGTATATCATTTACTTTTTTGAAATTAAGATTTTTCATATAATTGTATCTCCTTAATTAATTACCGGACACTTCCCCTCATTTCGAGGATGGAAACTAGATTTTGTAGAAAGCCAAGATTTTTTTGATAGCTTGCTTGTTTAAGAACTCAACATGTCACTTGCGGGAATTGAACCTGGGTGAGGAGGAAAAAACCTGTTAGCACAAACCACTCAGGTTAAACCCAATTGACATGTCATTTTCCCTAATATAGTGATTCACATACAGATAAAAGTAAAAATAAAATAATAAAAAATATTCATTATAAAACAACAATATATACATATTCATTCTTATTTTAAAATCTAAAAGTCAAAACATTACAATTATAGCTCATAAAAAATTTGCAAAATTGAGCATCGTTTTCAACGACATCTTAAAACTAATCAACAATATCATATATCCCAAATTCATCATTCTCAATAAACACATTAACATCTTCTTGGACATCATTATGTGTTTCCTTTGAGTCTTTGATATCCGCAAGTTCTTCAAAGTGATCATTTCCAATCAATCCTCGTAATGGTACTTGAGGTTCCTTTGACATTTTTGTCACCATTGATTCATTAAAATCTCCTTTCCTCAAGCCAACTCCTCACATTTCATCTAGAAGAACTGGAATAACATTAATTCTTTGCTGAATAAAACTGCACTGTAGTGGGTCACTTTCAATGACTATGCAATTTCTTCATTTCTGTAAGCAACACACTAATGTTGTACATAATATACAAAATAAATAATTAAGTTAAATAATGTAAAACGACATAAATTAAAAATAATAAAAATTGAAGTATAATTTCATAATTGTTAGATCATAATTCTTACCTGAGCCCGAGAACAAATCCAAAACCCAATCTCCTTCATTTGAAAATGTATCTATAAAATAATTAATTAATGCTTGTGTTTTTTGATAAATGTTAACCATCTATCCTTTCAAATCATTTTCCTCGTATGTTAGCTTTCTAACCATAACATTGTAAACCAATAAACTACTAGGCTTCCCTCCACCCTTTACATCGACAATAATAGAATGATAAGAATCATCTTTTGTTCAGGTTGCAAGATGTATAATCTCAATATCACATGTAAATGGTTCTCTATCGGAGCTCTGAATATTAGGCTTTTTCCTGTAACATAAATAAGTGCAAATTGATTTAATTTGTGAATTAATAAAATTGATTTCTAATCTTAATCACTAAGCATACACTTTCAATATCTTACCAAATACATTGCATCATTGTCTTTTCTTTTCCCTTGAAGCTTGATTGTACTAATCCTTCTTGTGTCTGAATGAAAAACCATAAATCTCCAAAATGGTGATGTGACTTCTGTAAATCTCATAACCACTTTATTAAAAGCTTGGTAAGTATAAGACTCGGTATCATATCCAATGTTTTGGATATTATAACCATGAGAGATATCCACAATAACTAGGGAGTGTTATTTTTTAGGAACAATATTTGCAATTTGTTCACAATCACCTAATATCACTTTATACTGAACAGTTTTGAGCCAATTCCAAATGTAGTGATCAAGGGTGTCATCAAGTTCAACAGTTTGAACACGTCTCCTTTCTCTTTCAAACTTGGATTTTTGAATAAAACTTTTGAAGGTTTCAAGGATTCCACCTGCATTCTTCTTTGACATATTTAATAAAACAAACAAACATATAGTTATATATCTGTAACTAATAAAATATAAATAAATTAATCTACAAACGAATAATACGAATGTAATATATCAACATACCTTTTTGAATGCAACACAAAATTGTTTCAATATCGTTGTAGAGCTTGAATCTGGATAATTGAGTTTAACATCATCCTAACGTTCTTAATTCAACATTTTAACCATTTCCTCTTGTATTCTCATATACACCTTGTGACTAAATTAAAAAAATAAATAATGTTATAATGATATATTGTTGGATTACTGAGAGGGGGGGTGAATCAGTAATAGAGCAATTTAACCATATAATCCAAGTGTTATATCAATGAAGAATTATTATCCAATAACTGCAGAGTAAATAAGCAATGAACAAATGAACAATC